>ONZH01023293.1:0-108117 GCA_900303285.1 Rhinella marina
TGAACATATCAAAAGGTAAAAATTTTATATGCGCCAAGAGCTTCCACTTTATCTACGTGTATGTATGTGTGTGTGTGTATATATATATATATATATATATATATATATATATATATATTCTCTAATAGGCTGATGTGTATGTGGGGAAAAAAGTTAAATAAAAATCCTGCTATTTTGTACAAATACACTGATGAGAAATCTGAACCTTTTTTTTTTCTCATTAGTTCATGGTAGTCTTGAGAATATTGGGGGATAATAAAATATGGATAATGGGTTTTCTGTCATTTTATTTCCTTGTTAACAATTTTATGCTAGAATTATATTGGATAGGACAGGGATGCCCAACCTGCCTCCCTCTGTAGCAGTTTTGCAACAGCAACTCCCAGTATGCCTGGACAGCCTACAGCTATTAAGGCATGCTGGGAGTTGTAGCTTTGCTACCACTGGAGGGCTGCAGGTTGAGTATCTCTGAGATAGGAAGTCAGTGATTTATTAAAGTGCCAGATAGTGGGATCTCGGTATTCATATTTAAATGGCAGTTGGATGTGAAGAAAGACAAGAGATTGCTATTGGCGATTCTAACAGGTTCCTGGCTGACTGAATGCTCATGCACATGGCCTTATTGCATATTAGAGAAGGGATGAACAACCTTTTGTGGTCTGAGGGCTGCTTTGTCACATTGTTCTCTTTCAAGGGACTGCAAAAAAGAGTTGAATAGCGTTGATTTGCATCAGCCTACATTACACAGGCCAATGCAAAGTGAATAAGGAACAATGATCACTACCACAGTCATTCCTCCCTCATTCAGTTCTATTGTTTTATGGAAGCACGTTCCTGATTAGAGAGATGTTCTGATTATCGTAGATCTTTCATCCTGCTGACAAACGATAGATTGCTCGTTTATAAGCTGAAGAGCACAATTATTCAGGCCAGATATCAGGAATGAGCGTTCCTGTGAGCACTTGTTCCCAGTAATTGGCCAAATATTGTGCGGTCTAATAGGGGCTTAAAGGGATTTCCTGGTAAAAAATGTTAACAAGTAACTGCAGCATAGCCACAAAAGAGAATATTTATACTTACCAGCTCCATGCTGCTCTGGTCTTCCGCACTGCCCCCGCTGTCTCCATCTTCTGGTCCCCATGCTGTCTACCCCTGGCTGTGTGCATAGTCACATGCAGCGGTTCAGCCAATGAGTGGCTTCAGCAGTGATGTGGCCTCAAGCGTCATTTCACTGCTGGAGTGGTCTATGTGACGATGTCCATAGCCAGCCAGATGTAACCATTTCAAGGATTGGAAGATGAAGACAACAGGGATGGGGTGGAGCAGATGAGTATGAACCTTCTGTTTCAGGGGCTAACATGCAGGAACTTGTTAACATAGTAACATACATAGTTTATAAGGCCGAAAAAAGACATCTGTCCATCCAGTTCGGCCTGTTTTCCTACAAGTTGATCCAGAGGAAGGCAAAAAACCCTGTGAGGTAGAAGCCAATTTTCCCCACTTTAGGGAAAAAAATTCCTTCCCGACTCCAATCAGGCAATCAGAATTACTCCCTGGATCAACGACCCCTCTCTAGTAACTATAACCTATAATATTATTACCCTCCAGAAATACATCCAGGCCCATCTTGAACTCTTTTAGTGAACTTACCATCACCACCTCCTCAGGCAGAGAGTTCCATAGTCTCACTGCTCTTACCGTAAAGAATCCTCTTCTATGTTTGTGTACAAACCTTCTTTCCTCCAGACGCAGAGGATGTCCCATCATCACAGTCCTGGGGATAAATAGATCATGGGACAGATCTCTGTACTGACCTCTGATATATTTATACATAGTTATTAGATCTCCCCTCAGTCGTCTTTTTTTCTAAAGTGAATAAGCCTAATTTTGATAATCTTTCTGGGTACTGTAGTCCACCCATTCCAGTTATTACTTTAGTTGCCCTCCTCTGAACCCTCTCCAGCTCTGCTATGTCTACCTTGTTCACAGGAGCCCAGAACTGTACACAGTACTCCAAGATAGCATCTCTTAGAAAACCCTCAAACAGTTTACCCACGACAGATGTTAAACTTACCGGCCTATAGTTTCCAGGCTCTGTTTTTGGACCCTTTTTGAACATTGGCACCACATTTGCTATGTGCCAATCCTATGGAACACTCCCTGTCAGTATAGAGTCCTTAAATATCAGAAATTAGGGTCTGGCGATGACATTACTTAATTATCTTAGGATACGGGGGTGTATGCCATCCAGTCCTGGCGATTTGTCTATTTTAATCTTTTTAAGACGCAACTCTACTTCTTCCTGGGTCAGACAGGGCACTTTTTAATGGGGAATTTACTTTTATATTCTGCATTTCATCTGACAGTTTATTTTCCTCAGTGAATACAGTGGAGAAAAAGATATTTAGTAGCTTTGCTTTCTCCTCATCGCTCTCTGCTACTCCCCCCTCATTACTCTGTAAGGGGCCGACACCTTCAGGTTTATACTTTTTACCATTTATATAATTAAAAAACATTTTAGGGTTAGTTTTACTCTATTTGACGATTAATCTCTCGGTCTCTAGTTTGGCTGTTTTTATTTGTCTTTTACATATTCTATTTTTTTCCTTATAGTTTTTCAATGCTTCCTCGCTCCCCTCCTGTTTTAGTGATTTAAATGCATTCTGTTTGTCATTTATTGCTTTCTTTACAGTTCTATTTATCCACATTGGTTTTTTTCTTGTTCCTTAACCTTTTATTCCCATAAGGTATGTACCTCTCACAATTAGATATTAGGATGCTTTTAAAAATATCCCATTTTGTGGCTGTATTTTTATTTTTGAGGACTTTGTCCCAGTTACTTAAGCCTATGGCCTCTCTTAGTTGACTAAATTTTGCTTTTTTGAAGTTCGGTATTTTTGTTCCTCCCTGAAGAAACGCTCTTTTGAATGACAGTTGGAAGTTTATTATATTATGGTCACTATTTCCCAGGTGTCCCCCAGGTGTTAAATCATTTTTTTTCTCCAAAAAAAAACCCTTGAGACAAAAAAAAAGCTCACCTTCTCTGATTGGACAGCTCACGAAAGAAAGGCTTCTCCTCCTCCCTGTACCGAAGCTATCTATCAGCATACTGGGTGTGAAACCAGACCCGGGGGTGCAGTGTGGCAACAGAGGAGGCGAGCTGAAAAAAAGACAGCCATGACATCTACTTATAATGCCCTACAGTGCCACATGCTTAGGGCCCTTGCACACGAGATCACAAGATCATATGAGTGCAGTACAATAGCCCCACGGGTGGCCCAATATGCACAGCATCATTGTAATCTATGATGCTGTGCGCTCCCATGCGCATTATCAATGCCGCTCTGGGACATATGGCCCGCTCACGTGAAAGGTCCTCTTTAACAATATTACACCTAATACCAGGGATAAAACCTCATGCCTGTTCAGCTGCTTGGTGTGATTTGATGGTCATCATGCCACATATAAAGTTCAATCTGCTTTAAACCAGTAGTGAAACTAACGAGAACTATGCTGTTGATATAATATAAGATGGTATAATTGGAGAAGGAATTGAATATTAATATTTAACCCCTTCACGCCCAGCACCGTAATAGTACGGCGCTGGGTGAAGTGGCTTAATGCCCAGCGCCGTAGTAGTATGGCGCACTGATCGGGCATGTGCAGGAGCTGCGCCCGCCCGATCAGCTGCGGGGGACAGGCTGTGCCCAGTAGCCGGACCCCTGCTGTATGCGCCGGCATCAGTGAAAACACCGATGCTGGCGCATTAACCCTTCATGTGCCGCGTTCAGCGTGCAGGGGAGTCCATCGGGTCACCGCGCTGCTGTGACGGGGACCTGATGGCTTGGATGGCAGCCCGATGCCTTCCTTAGGCATCCGGCTGCCATCTATGGAAGCCTGTGAGATCCAGCCCCATGGATCTCACAGGCAGAAGACTGTAAGTGTATTACTGTGAGTTATACACTTACAGCCAATGCATTACAATACAGAAGTATTGTAATGCATTGTAAAGGGGATCTGACCCCCAAAAGTAAAAAAAAAAATGTGGTAAAAAAAGGTAAAAAATAAAGTTTCAAAATAAATAAAAGTTTCAAGCAAAATAAGAGAGCGCAATTTTCCCAAAATAAAGTTAAAAAAAAGAAAAGTACACATTAGGTATCGCCGCGTCTGTATCGACCAGCTCCATAAAAATATCACACGATCCACCCCGCCAGGTGAACGCAGTAAAAAAAAAAAAGTGCCAAAACAGCCATTTATTGATCACCTACTCTCACAAAAAGTGTAATAGCAGTCGAGGCGTATTTACCCCAAATGGTAACATTCAAACCGTCATCTCATCCCGCAAAAAATGAGACCCTACCTAAGACAATTACCCCAAAAATAAAAAAAAATATGGCTCTCAGAAAATGGCAACACAAAAAAAGATTTTATTTTGTTCAAAAATGCATCTGTGTAAAATTTGCCCAATATGTCTAACATTTTTATTTTTGGTAAGTTTTACACATTAGATGCATTCTTGAACAAAATAAAATGGTTTTTTTTTGTGTTGCCATTTTCTGAGAGCGATATATATATATTTTTTTGTCTTAGGCAGGATCTCATTTTTTTGCGGGATGAGATGATGGTTTGGTACCATTTTGGGGTAAATACGCCTTTTTGATCGCCTGCTATTACACTTTTTGTCAGGGTAGATGACCAATAAATGGCTGTTTTGTCAGTTTAAAAAAAAAAATTTTTTTTACAGCGTTCACCTGAGGGGGAATATAATGTGATATTTTTATAGAGCAAGTTGTTATGGACGTGGCCATACCCAATATGCATAACGTTTTTATTTTTGGTAAGTTTTACACATTAGATATATTTTTGAACAGAATTAAATCTTTTTTTTTTTTTGTGCTGCCATTTTCTGAGAGCCATATTTTTTTTTTTCAGGCGATTGTCTTAGGTAGGGTCTCTTTTTGCGGGACGAGATGACTGGTACCATTTCGGGGTACATACGCTTTTTTGATCGCGTGGTATTCCACTTTTTGTGAGACGAGGAAAAGAAATGTTTGTTTTGGCATAGTTTTAAAAAAATTTTTTTTACAGCATTCACCTGGGGGGCCATCTCATGTAATATTTTTATAGAGCAGGTTGTTTCGGATGTGGCAATACCCAATATGTCTAACATTTTTCTTTTTGGTATTGCCACGTCCGAAACAACCTGCTCTATAAAAATATCACATGATTTGCCCCTTCAGGTGAATGCTGCAAAAAATCTTTTTTTTAAAAAAAATGATGCCAAAATAGCCAATTTTGTCACCTTGCCTCACAAAAAGTGTAACGCCGAGAGATCAAAAAGTCTTATGTACCCCAAAATGGTACCAATGAAACGGTCACCTCATCCAGCAAAAATTAAGGCCCCACATAAGACAATAACTCAAAAAATAAAAACCAATGGCACCCGCAAACCAATCCATCAAAATCTGCACTGCAAAATCCATATGGCGCTCCTTCCATTCTGAATCCTGCCATGTGTCCCATGGGGTGCTTTTCTCCTGTTACCCCTTGTGAAAATGAAAAATCTGGGGCTAAAGCAACATTTTATTGGAAGAAATGAAACTTTTAATTTTCACAGCCAAGTGCTTCCAAATTCTGTAAAATGCTTAGGAAGTCAAAGTGGTCAGTACATCCCTTAATATATTCTTTGAGGGGTGTAGTTTCCAAAATGGGGTCACGTTTTGAGGGTTTCGGCTCTAGGGGTACGTCAGGGTGTCAATTACAAAATGATGCCTAAAAACCATTCTAGCAAAATCTGCCTTCAAAATCCATATGGCGCTCCTTTCCTTCTGACCACTGCCATGAGCCCATAGAGCAGTTTACCACCACATCTGGGGTATTTCTGTAAACGGCAGAATTATGCCCCTTTCACACGAGCGGGAGACTCGCATGTCTCCCGCAACGCATCTACAGGGCTGGACTCCTGCACTGACTGGGATCGCATATAATGCTATGCTATCCCTGTCAGTGCCGAGTCCAGCCCTGTAGATGCGTTGCGGGAGCCATGCGAGTCTCCCGCTCGTGTGAAAGGGGCATTAGAGTAATGTATATTGAGGTTTAGTTTGCTGTTAACTCTTGCTGTGTTGCAATAAAAAATTAACATGAAAAATCTGCATAAAAATGAAATTTTGAAATTTCGCCTCCATTTTCCTTTAATTATTGAACACCTAAAGGGTTAAAAAAGTTTGTAACGTCAGTTTTAAACAATTTGAGGGTTGTAGTTTCTAAAATGGGGTCATTTATGGGTGGTTTCCATTAGTTAAGCCCCTCAAAATCACTTTATATCTGAATTGGTGCTTAAAAAATGGTTTTGGAAATTTTGTTGAAAATTTTAAAAATGGCTTCTAAGCTTTCTCACGTCCTAAAAAAGTAAAATTACATTTATAAAATGCCAACATAAAGTAGACGTATGGGGAATGTAAAATAATTATTTTTGGAGGTATTACTATGTATTTTGAAAGTAGAGAACTTGAAATTTGCTAATTTTTCCAAATTTTTGCTAAATTTGGTATTTTTATAAATAAAAATGAAATATTTTGCCACAAATTTACTACTGTCGTGAAGCACTATATGTGACAAGAAAACAATGTCAAAATGGCCTGGATAAGTAAAAGCGTTCCAAAGTTATTACCACATAAAGTGACACGTCAGATTAGCAAAAAATGGCCTGGGCAGGAAGGTGAAAACTGTCCCGGGGTTGAAAGGGTAAATGTATACACACCAGGGCATAAGATAATCCAATGTATAATGTAGTGTCCCAAGTGTAGGGTCTGAATAATTTTTTTTATATAGTGCCAACATTTTCTGAAGCGCTTTACAATCAGAGGGATCATTTAAAAACAATCATACAGTACAAAGCAACAAAACAAGTCACCTATTAAAATGAGAAATGAGGGCCCTGCTTGCCAGAGCTTACAATCTAAGGTAATGGGGGGAACACAACATAAAGAAGTTCTTGTTTTGTACAATGGTTCAGCCATCGTGATGAAATAAGGAAGCTGATATAAAGCTGCATGAGCCAGTCACCAGCAGGTATCTGTAGTGAAAGGGTGTGAATATTTAACGATGGACAAGTTTCAGAATGATGATGAATGTGGGGGTGAATGGAGTAGAGAGATTAGGGTATGTGATGGGCCTTCCTAAAAAGATGTTTAGGGAGCGGCTGAAACTGTAGATTTTGGGAATTAACCTAATTGCTTGGTGGAGCTCAGGAGAAGTCTTAAAGATGGTAGTGAGAGTTTCAGATTATGGTGGATGTCATAAATCATTTGCGTAGGGTGGTGGACAGAGGAGAAATGGGGGGGGGGCACGGCACAGCGCTGTGGAGGGCTTTGTGGGTGACAACAATCAGTTTAAATTGAATGTTATACTGTCTGGGGAACCAGTGTAATGGCTGGCACAGAACGGAGGCATCTGAGTAGTGGCTAGATAGATGAGCCTGGCTGCTGCATTCAGGATAGGTATTAGATAAATGGCCAGAAATATATCTTGCTTCTGTAATGAAGTATAGTATATTTCATAAATCTGCTGTAGGTAAAATTGTTTGCAGTTGCTGTATATTGTAATTAGAGATGAGCGAACGTGCTCGTAATGAGCACTGTACCGCTCAGCTCGCATGGGCGCCGGCAGCCGCTTCCGTCCTCCTCACCCAACGGAAGAGGCTGCCTGCGCCCATGCGAGCGCAGGGGAGCCGAGCGGTACAGTGCTCATTACGAGCACGTTCGCTCATCTCTAATTGTAATCAATGATGTAACAAGGTTTGCTCCACTACTGAGTATTATGAGTATTTGCTACAACTGAGCGGTATCTCGTAGTCCAGCACTCCTCTGTGCATGTGACGTGGGGGTTAAAATGACCAGCAGAATTCTAGATCGATATACTGTTTTTTTCGCTTTATAAGATGCACCCCAGATTTTAGAGTAGGAAAATATAAAAAATATATTTTTCATCAGACCCCCATATCAGCCCTCCATGTCAGACTCTCATCAGACCTCAGATCAGCCCATCAGACATCAGATCAGGCCACTGTGCCCCCATCAGACCTCAGATCAGCCCACTGTGCCCCCATCAGACCTCAGATCAGCCCCATAAGGATAAAATTAAAAACTCTCACCTCCGCTGTGCATGTGACGTTGGCGCTGATATGACCAGCAGAATTCCAGATCGATATACCGTATTTTTCGCTTTATAAGACGCACCCCAGATTTTAGAATAGGAAAATATGAAAAATATATTTTTCATCAGACCCCCCATAAATTTCAGGACATCACATCAGACCCCCATATCAGCCCTCCATGTCAGACCCTCATCAGACCTCAGATCAGCCCATCAGACCTCAGATGAGGCCACTGTGCCCCCATCAGACCTCAGATCAGGCCACTGTGCCCCCATCAGACCTCAGATCAGGCCACTGTGCCCCCATCAGACCTCAGATCAGCCCACTGTGCCCCCATCAGACCTCAGATCAGCCCCATAAGGATAAAATTAAAAACTCTCACCTCTCCTGCACCGCGCCTCTGCTCCGGGTCCGGCGCTCCTCTGTCTTCTATTGGTCCTGTACGCGGTCAGGACAGTGTAGCGCCTGACCCGGAGCTGCAGCGCAGGAGGGTGAGTATGTTTCCCCGCTCCCGGCACCTATTACATACTAGTGAGTCACTAGTATTCGCTTTATAAGACGCACAGCAATTTTCCCCTACTTTTGGGGGAAAAAAGAGCGTCTTATAAAGCGAAAAATACGTTAGCTAAGCTTATCAGCTTCTGCTTCTAGACTCCAATATTAAGGGGCCGTTCAGACGACCGTGGTATTGCGGAACGCACGGCTCAGCACCCCATTCTAAAAGCCTATTCTTGTCCGCTATTACGGACAAGTATAGGACATGTTTTATTTTTATTTTATTTGCGGAGCCGCTGCCCGTGATCATTCAAGTGAACAGGCCCTCACCCATTCTGCAATTTTGTGTAATGAAGGTAAGGTTGTATTGATTAGAGGGGTTGTCCCACAAAAAATATTCTACAGTTTTTAAACCAGCACCTGAATTTCAATACTTTTGTAATGGCATGTAATTAAAAATTTAGAATAGCCACTGAGTTATTCAAGGAAATCTATCTGTATAGTGCCACCTGCTGTTTGATCTTTTTCTTATTTCTTTGTCCTGCTCACTTAGATGGCTGCATATGCCAAGTTTTATCCTTCACCTGCCTCCTGAGCTGTGATAGGGAGAGATGTGACACGCCCCCTTAGTTGCAATAGAAAAGACACTCCCCTTGAGCTGTCAGCTTGATATAAATCTAGCAGAGCAATGAATGTGGAGACCTCTGGGTTCATGTGAGGTACAGGGCTGGTTTTAGCTTTGTTAGAAAGAAATTGTCATTAGTCATGGGGTAACCCCTTTAATGTTCAACTGGTCAATAAAAGAAATAAGATCGATTTCCGATCCTCTCCATATGAACAGTATATCAATAGAACACCACCATAGAGTCTGGTACAGATAAACTGTTCCTCCCATAAAGAGATTAGCATAACTAAGAGCAAATCTCATCACCATGGAGGTCCTGGGGGTGTGAAGATAAAAAGTGGACTCAAACATAAATAGTGACTTACAGTAAACATAATGTCCTAAATAAAATTAATTTGTGAGGGTTCCAGACCACCGTTTTGATGATTTAGGCCTCTTTCACACGAGCGTCACTGATTAGGTCCGGATGCGTTCAGGGTTCGTTCAGGAAAACTCGCACCATTTTGCAAGCAAGTTCAGTCAGTTTTGTCTGCGATTGCGTTCAGTTGTTCAGTTTTTTCTGCGCAGGTGCAATGCGTTTTGATGCGTTTTTCACGCGCGTGATAAAAAACTGAAGGTTTACTAACAACATCTCTTAGCAACCATCAGTGAAAAACGCATTGCACCAGCACTTGCTTCAGGATGCAATGCGTTTTTCACTGAAGCCCCATTCACTTCTATGGAGCCAGGGCTGCGTGAAAAACGCAGAATATAGAATATGCTGCGTTTTTCACGCAACGTAGAACTGATGCGTGAAAAAAAATGCTCATGTACACAGACCCATAGAAATGAATGAGTCAGGATTCACTGCGGGTGCTATGCGTTCATGTCACGCATTGCACCCGCGCGGAAAACTCGCTCGTGTGAAAGGGGCCTTATAGAACTATACAAAGAACCAATATCCAATGTAGCTAAAAGCCAACCAGACTATGTCAGTGTTCTCCACTATGTGCATTATTTGGGTTGTATCTTTTAAATAGTTGGGAATCCTTTTTACATACAGTTGTAGCAATTTGTCTATGTATTGTGACAGGTTTACTGTAGTTGAGCCTATATCTGATGTGATTGGCCTACCTGGTGGACTGCTAGGGTGCTTGTTTATGTTTGGTAAGTATAAAAAATGTATCTAAGCTAAATTCCAGTTCTTGTTTAGAAAGAATGCCTAGATTATAAGATTTCTGACATGATTGTAATTGTAGGAACCATAGGTGATACAGTATAGGTCTTAAAATCCTTAAAGAGGTTGGCCACTTTTTGGCTACTGTTGATAATTGTTTGTAAATTGACTGTCACTTACTAATATAGACTGATATTCTGCACCATTTTCTATATTTCATGAAGAGTTCTCTCTTGTTGGCCAAGTCTTATGTGCTGTCCACACAGAGCTCCTGTCCATAAAATGGCTGCTGGTGGAGGGTCATATGACCAGAGGCATCAGTCTCATCCATTCAAATACACTGCACCAGCACTGAACTCTCAATATTGCAAGTGTAGATGGCAGATGTGGTGTATGTGAGTGGAGAAGGCTTATTGAGGTGCCTTATTGAGCCATTTTATGGACAGGTCTCCAGTCTGGACAGCACAGAAGATGTGCCCAACAAAGGCTAAGTTAGTATGCGTCATATAATCCTCTCATATATACATTGGTCAAAGCAGCCAGAAAGTGGCCAATCTATATATTATACACTCACCGGCCACTTTATTAGGTACACCTGTCCAACTGCTCGTTAACACTTAATTTCTAATCAGCCAATCACATGGCGGCAACTCAGTGCATTTAGGCATGTAGACATGGTCAAGACAATCTCCTGCAGTTCAAACCGAGCATCAGTATGGGGAAGAAAGGTGATTTGAGTGCCTTTGAACGTGGCATGGTTGTTGGTGCCAGAAGGGCTGGTCTGAGTATTTCAGAAACTGCTGATCTACTGGGATTTTCATGCACAACCATCTCTAGGGTTTACAGAGAATGGTCCGAAAAAGAAAAAACATCCAGTGAGCGGCAGTTCTGTGGGCGGAAATGCCTTGTTGATGCCAGAGGTCAGAGGAGAATGGGCAGACTGGTTCGAGCTGATAGAAAGGCAACAGTGACTCAAATTGCCACCCGTTACAACCAAGGTAGGCAGAAGAGCATCTCTGAACGCACAGTACGTCGAACTTTGAGGCAGATGGGCTACAGCAGCAGAAGACCACACCGGGTGCCACTCCTTTCAGCTAAGAACAGGAAACTGAGGCTACAATTTGCACAAGCTCATCGAAATTGGACAGTAGAAGATTGGAAAAACGTTGCCTGGTCTGATGAGTCTCGATTTCTGCTGCGACATTCGGATGGTAGGGTCAGAATTTGGCGTCAACAACATGAAAGCATGGATCCATCCTGCCTTGTATCAACGGTTCAAGCTGGTGGTGGTGGTGTCATGGTGTGGGGAATATTTTCTTGGCACTCTTTGGGCCCCTTGGTACCAATTGAGCATCGTTGCAACGCCACAGCCTACCTGAGTATTGTTGCTGACCATGTCCATCCCTTTATGACCACAATGTACCCAACATCTGATGGCTACTTTCAGCAGGATAATGCGCCATGTCATAAAGCTGGAATCATCTCAGACTGGTTTCTTGAACATGACAATGAGTTCACTGTACTCAAATGGCCTCCACAGTCACCAGATCTCAATCCAATAGAGCATCTTTGGGATGTGGTGGAACGGGAGATTCGCATCATGGATGTGCAGCCGACAAATCTACGGCAACTGTGTGATGCCATCATGTCAATATGGACCAAAATCTCTGAGGAATGCTTCCAGCACCTTGTTGAATCTATGCCACGAAGAATTGAGGCAGTTCTGAAGGCAAAAGGGGGTCCAACCCGTTACTAGCATGGTGTACCTAATAAAGTGGCCGGTGATTGTATGTAGCTCCCGCAAAGAGTATCAACTACAGCCTGCTGTGGACCCTCACTCCGCTGCACTTCAGTAGACTCCAATGGAAAAAGCAAATCAGCATTATTCTTAAAAAAAGTGTTTAAATGTGAGAAAATACTCAAAATTCATTCCGTACTTAAAGTGCTTTTTGTCATTTTTATTATTCTTTGTATACAAAGACTACGTCTCACAGGCCTCCAATTCATACGAGAACGCTGAGCTTTTCCTACCCAATCCTGTGCTGCATTTCAGGGGTGATGCCTCCTTACACTTATGCAAAGCAGTGTACATGTATGGGACTCTGAGTGGTCACAGGAGCTGTGCCCGATCAATCAGTACAGGAATCTGGCTGCTAATGACAGCCAGGCCCCTGCTGTATCTATCAGCATCGCTGGAAACTCTAATACAGGTGGATTAAGGCCCCATTCACACGACTGTGTGAATGGGGCTGTATCTATCTGCAAAATTGCGGGAATAGATGCGGCCCCATTCACCTCTATGGGGCCGGGAGCCGTGCCGCGGCTCTTTTGAAGCATGTCCTATACTTGTCCGTGGGCACGGACAAGCATAGGCATTTTCAATGGGGTCCCACGGCGTGTGTTCCGAGCGCTGCGGAACACACGCCGGGCGGCCCCCGTATTTTTGCGGGTCCGCAGTAATGCGGGCCCGCAAATATACGTTCGTGTGAATGAACCCTAACCCTTTAGATGCCATGGTCAGTGCTGACTGCAGCATCTAAGGCCAAGTTCACACTTCAGCTATTTGGTCAGTTGTAAGGTGCAAGTCAAAAGTACAGAAGAGGTGTAGATCTTTCCATTATACCTCATCTCTGTGTAGGCTTCGCTACTGGTTTTGGCTCGCAATAACTGATGGAAATAACTGACCAAATAACTGAAGTGTGAACTTAGCCTAAGGGCCCATAAGACGGCTGTATTATTGCGGGTCCGCCTTACTATGGCTGCCGCCCGGTGTGTATTTCGCAGCGCTGCGGAACACGCGGCTGGGTGCCCCATTGAAAATGCCTATACTTGTCCGCTGTTGCGGACAAGTATAGGACATGTTTTATTTTTTTATGCGGAGCCGCGGCATGGAGCTGGCTCCGTGCCGTGGCTGCCCACTCTCATAGAGGTGAATGGGGCCGCATCTATTCCGCAATATTGCGGAATAGATGCGGACCCATTCACACGGTTGTGTGAATGGGCCATTAGAGGTTTATAAAGGCAGAAAGCTCCCTATCTAACTCCATCTGCCAATGGTTGCCATGGCCCCAGAAAACATTACAAAGGTTTGTAGTATGGAAGCTGACGAACCCCAGAACTTTTACATTCCTGGGCAGTTAACTGAAAGCCAGGTCACATGATGGCCCACAGGACTGATTCCATGACTGATCAAGCTCTCTTGTGCATGCACTTTACAGGAATAAAATGGGCCATACCATGTACTAGGGCAAGGCTACTATATGGAGATAATAACCAGAATAGCAAACAAAATTGTGAATTCTATTATACAAGCTTCTGCTGTTCTTCATACAATTTGTACTATTGTCTGGACACAAACACGCCTGCTGTTTTTGATCACTGACCTTTTATCAAATAGACACATAATAATCACCTTTCTATTGATGACAGAAAAATGAATACTTCTAATTTGTATGCAATGGTTTAAATGCCAACGCCACCGCAATTAAAACTTAACTGTGATTTGCACAGTTCAAACAAATTCTCCAACGTTGTCAGCTAGAGATTATGTGAAATATACCCTGCTGTGTAGAGTGTTTGCCTCTACAGCTGCATATGGTGGCCCCATGTAGTAAGGAGCAGGTTCTCTGAACATAGTAATAGGATTACTGTGCTCTGTGTGTCATATAAGATCCGATTAATGATTTACAGGGATTGCAGCCTACTGATGATTTGCATAGCAGGACCTCACCTGTTCTGTATTTCATAGCATGACTTTTCTGTCAATCAAACTCTGAGCTATCCATGAAAAAAATGGGGGACATTTACAAAGACCAGTGGTTTACGCCAGTATTTCTACCCCCCCCCCCCCATTCTAGTGGAGAAAGTGCCTAATTTATGACGAGTCTCATGCAGTCTGTGCACCTGAAGTAAAAACTAGGTCCTGACTGGAGTACTTTTCTTTCCACTTTTATTCCTGTTTCATAAAGGATGGTAAATGTGTCGATGTCCCAGTCCCTTTCACTCCCTTACCACTCCCTAGTGGCAAATATACTCACATGGTCATTTAAACTGACTTGAAAATCATATTTCACAAGTATAGCTTTTAGCAGAGATCTGAAAAGAAGGGACTAGGTTCTACATTTTGGAGGAGGGGAGTATGGAGTGAAAGCACAGACCACAAATGTGGCTATGGAAGCAGGTACCATATGCATACATGTCTGACTGAACATGTAAGCATCAGGGGTTACATTCAAGAGTTTTGTATGTAGTCTGTTCTCATGGTTTCCACTACTTCAAAAATTGCCCCTCTAGCCCATGGAATACCCCCTGTGACTTGGGTTGGCAACAGTGGGAGAGAAGAAAGTCTGAGGTAAAGCTTCAGCCAATAGCAGGAGTGCAGGAAGTCAGTGTGGTGCAGCTTCATCCAATATATGCATACCAGGACGTGTCCAGTGTGGCTTCCATCAATAGCGTCAGGGCTCTGAATTATGTCAGAGAATCTGGCATCATCTTGGCAAACTCTCCTGTACAAAGCATTTATGAAAAAAGAAAGCCTATAACAACATATCACAGAGCAACCTTCATTTTTAAAGAGCAGAATACTAAATGAAAGCAGTGCTGTGATTGGTTGCTATGGACAACACAAGTTTTTCTTTTAGACAGTTTGATAAATCTCCCCCATTGTTTGTGTTGTGTTAAAAGGGTTGTCTGCTTTTTATTATTGATTACTTGTCCACAGGATAGGTCATCAATATCAGATTGGTGGGGGTCTGACTCTCAGCACCTGCAGTGCTCAGCTGTTTAAAGAGAAAACAGCGCTCGTATGCTCTTTTTACCTGCTCGTCACAGCAATTGCAATGGTGAGCAGGTGTAATTACAAGTATGGCGTCCCTATTCACTTCTATGGGGTGGCTCTTTACAGTGGCGTACCGCCAATGTACACAGACCACGCCACTGCTATGTGGCCCACAGCACAGGGGGCCCGGAGCGCACGGAAGGCCCCACCCCTTACATCTTCTGCACACAAGCTGGCGGGCCCTTTTGTAAGTTTTATTAAAAGCGAGCCAGGTGACTGTGGTCAAAAGCCCACACGCAGCAACATGTGGCGCCGCTAGATCGCCGATATCCGAAATGACCCCCCCCGCCTTCACCTGACCATTTCATGATCCCAGCAGTAGGCACTGTGTCTGCTGCTGCACTGGCCAATCAGCATTTAGCAGTGTGCTGCTGATTGGCCAGTGTATCGCTGGCAAGCAGCAGGCGCGCGCCCGGCCACGAAAAGATATGTATGTACCTGTTATGTGTGGCCGGCCACCTGCCTCATCATCAGCCACCCCGCCAGGCCCCGTCGCTCCGGTCACTGGAAGTTCCGGCAGCCGGCCCAGCTGCCAGCCTGCAGCAGTGCACACAGTAAGTGGACCTCCAGTTCCAGGCTCCACAACCACACAAAACTGTAGGAACTTACTTGGATATAATATGGTATTCTTGGGGAGGGCAGGAGCAGGAGTTTCTGTGGGGACGCCATACAGTATAATGTCTCCTTGTAGCTGCCGGGCTGCCCCATATAGTATAACATCTCCTTGTGGCCCCCATACAGTATAATGTCTCCTTTTGGCCCCCATACAGTATAACATCTCATTGTGGCTGCCCCCATACAGTATAACGTCTCTTTGTGGCTGCCCCCATACAGTAACGTCTCCTTGTGGCTGCCCCCATACAGTATAACGTCTCCTTGTGGCCGCCCCCATACAGTATAACGTCTCCTTGTGGCCGCCCCCATACAGTATAACGTCTGCTTGTGGCCGCCCCCATACAGTATAACATCTCCTTGTGGCCGCCCCCCATACAGTATAACGTCTCCTTGTGGGCCCCCATACAGTATAACGTCTCCTTGTGGCTGCCCCCATACAGTATAATGTCTCCTTGTGGCTGCCCTCATACAGTATAATGTCTACTTGTGGCTGCCCCCATACAGTATAACGTTTCCTTGTGGCTGCCCCCATACAGTATAACATCTCCTTGTGGCTGCCCCCATACAGTATAACGTCTCCTTGTGGCTGCCCCCATACAGTATAACGTCTCCTTGTGGCCGCCCTCATACAGTATAACGTCTCCTTGTGGCCGCCCCCATACAGTATAACGTCTCCTTGTGGCTGCCCCCATACAGTATAATGTCTCCTTGTAGCTGCCCCCATACAGTATAACGTCTCCTTGTGATTGCCCCCTTACAGTATAACGTCTCCTTGTGGCCCCCATACAGTATAACGTCTCCTTGTGGCTGCCCCCATACAGTATAACGTCTCCTTGTGGCTGCCCCCATACAGTATAACGTCTCCTTGTGGACGCCCCCATACAGTATAACGTCTCCTTGTGGCCGCCCCCATACAGTATAACATCTCCTTGTGGCCCCCATACAGTATAACGTCTCCTTGTGGCTGCCCCCATACAGTATAACGTCTCCTTGTGGCTGCCCCCATACAGTATAATGTCTCCTTGTGGCTGCCCCCATACAGTATAACATCTCCTTGTGGCTGCCCCCATACAGTATAACATCTCCTTGTGGCTGCCCCCATACAGTATAACGTCTCCTTGTGCCTGCCCCCATACAATATAATGTCTCCTTGTGGCTGCCCCCATACAGAATAACGTCTCCTTGTGGCCCCCATACAGTATAACGTCTCCTGGTGGCTGCCCCCATACAGTATAACGTCTCCTTGTGGCTGCCCCCATACAGTATAACGTCTCCTTGTGGCTGCCCCATACAGTATAATGTCTCCTTGTGGCTACCCCCATACAGTATAATGTCTCCTTGTGGTGCCCCCATACAGTATAACGTCTCCTTGTGGCTGCCCCCATACAGTATAATGTCTCCTTGTGGCTGCCCTCATACAGTATAACGTCTCCTTGTGGCTGCCCCCATACAGTATAACGTCTCCTTGTGGCTGCCCCCATACAGTATAATGTCTCCTTGTGGCTGCCCCCATACAGTATAACGTCTCCTTGTGGGCCCCCATACAGTATAACGTCTCCTTGTGGCTGCCCCCATACAGTATAATGTCTCCTTGTGGCTGCCCCCATACAGTATAATGTCTCCTTGTGGCTGCCCCCATACAGTATAATGTCTCCTTGTGGCCCCCATACAGTATAATGTCTCCTTGTGGCTTCCCCCATACAGTATAACATCTCCTTGTGGCTGCCCCCATACAGTATAACATTTCCTTGTGGCTTTGTTGATTGACCCTAGTAACTCCAGTTTATTGATTATGGATTTGCCTGGAGTTTCAAACACAGCATGATAGCAAAAAAAAAAATTCTCCCTGGAGAAAATGTAGTATAGAGAAAATGCTATGTTTTTCTGTACAGTACTTAAAATATATTTGTCTTCATGTTTATTTCAAGTGAAGCAGTTACATGAAAATGCAGCACAAGCTGCAGGCAGCAGGTTATAGAGCAGGAGGAGCTGAGTAGATTGTTACACAGTATATAGTTTTTAGGAAAAGACACAATATAACTTGCATTTTATTCATTTAAAATTCTATGATGGCTAACCTCCAGCACTCCAGCTGTGGTAAAACTACGACTCCCATGATGCTCCCTTGCTTGTCTGTTCTCAGAACTCCATAGAAATGAATGGAGCATGCTGGGAGTCATAGTTTCACCACAGCTGGAGTGCCAGAGGTTAGCTATACCTTAGACATCTGTTGGGCAGACAGCTATTCCTTATGACCCCCTTTCTTTCCCCCAACAGAAGGGTAGAGTTGCTACTCCCCCATTCTGATTAGTTGGTCCGGTAGGTTCACCAATGTTCATCTAATCTGTATGGCCACTACAGAGGGGTTTTCTGAGAGTTTGATATTGGTGACCTATCCTCTGGATACATCATCAATATCTGATTGGCAGGGGTCTGGTGAGCGGAGAAGCCTCTTCCAAGGCCAGGGACGTCATGTTCATCGGTCACAAGGCTTAGGCGCAGCTCAGACCCATTCAAGTGAATGAGCTCCAGCTGCAATAGGAAGCATAGTCGCTATACAATGTACAGCAATGTGTTTGATATACTCTGAGGAGACCGCAGCGTTCATGGAAGTGCCGTGGCCTCTTCAACCAGCTGATTGGTGGCGTTGAAGAGAGTCGGACCCCCACCAATCAGATATTGATGACCTATCCAGAGAACAGATCAATGTCAAACTCCATGAAAATAAAGGCATCCTCCATATTATACTGCACAAGACATTGCAACACTTACATTTCTTCTTAATTCTGCTAACAAGGGCACTGCTCACTGAAAAGAAGGCCACATGCCCATTCACCACTGCTTTATCTTACATATCTCCAGTTCTGGCAGCCATACTCAACCATAACAAATACATAAATGATATCGGTGCCACATTTTGTAGGATGTAGATATAAAGGGAATCTGTCACCAATGACCTCCATATCCACCTGTTTGTAGACACATATCTGAGGTTTACTTGCTTAAAACCCTGCTTTTCTTTTGTTAGGCCCCTTTCACACTAGCAGCAGCACGGATCCGGCGGGTGAAGGGTCCCGCTGGATCCGTGCTGCCGCAGGTGCACGTGTGGGGCCGGAACCACGCTCCGGCCCCACACGTGTCAGACAATGTGAGGGGGGGGGGGTTACTTACCTGTCCCAGCAGCTCCCGACCTGTCCCAGCTCCCGACCTGACCAGTGACGAGGAGGAGGACCGTGCACAAGGGTAAGTTTCCCCACAGCGCCCCCTGCTGGAGGGAGGGGAAAGTGCAAGGTGACGGTCATGAACTCAATTGAAAGTCAATGGAGGACGGATCCGTTTACCATTGTGTCACACCGAATGGATCCATCCCCATTGACTTGCATTGGGGGTCATTCCGGATCCGTCTTGGTGCGGATGCCCAGACCGGAAAGCAAACCGCAGCATGTTGCGGTTTGCTCTCTGGTCTAGAGACTGAAGAGAACTGAACGGAATGCATTTAGGAGCATTCCATTCTCTTCAGTTCCATTTTTTCCCCATTGACAATGAATGGGGACAAAACTGAAGCGTTTTTTTCCGGTATTGAGTCCCTATGACGGAGCTCAATACCGGAAAATGAAAACGCCAGTGTGAAGGTAGCCTTAATCTGAGGCTTTGTTCCCGAATTACTTTTATCTGAACATGCAAATTAGATCTTTGGGGCAATAAGGACATCCTCATTGCTCTTGTTGAACCCAACTTTCTGTGGCCAGCTCCCCCCTCGCTGCTTTGCTGTTGCATTGCGCTATCTATCAAAATATCATAACTCGCAAAGAGAGCCTCGATCAGCAAAAGAAAACTAGCATTTTAAGCAGGTCATCTACAGCTATGTAAATGGTTTGATAGGTCAGTCACTGCTGACACCCTTTGTTTGTTTTTATTTTACTTTTCTCAAATACCTCAATTTGTAAGTTGTATATTCAACTCCATAACATCTCTATAATGAGTAGGATAAATTCCTCAAGGAAACTGTAGTAATTTATACTTAAAGGTGTTTTGCCATCACTTACAATGAGGGCATATGGCTAGGATGATAGAGGTGGGACCCGCACCTACAACCAGAACGGAGCGGGGAAATTAATGGAGGGCGCACTGCGAGTAAGCCCTCCATTCATTTCAATTGGGTCACCGAAAATAGCAGAGCACTGGGAAATGAATGGGAGCAGGGGCCGCGCGTGCACGGTGCGCTCCCATTCACTTGTATGGGAGCAGCGTTTGGTGGTGGACGGACCCCGGAAAACCCGGGGTCCTCCAGCCACAGCTCTCCCCGCTCCGTTCTCTTTTTAGGTGCTGTCCCAGAGGTGGGACCTGCACCTATCAGACAATGGGGGCATATCCTAGCAGTATGCCCCATTGTATGTGATGAGAATACCCCTTTAACATACTGGTAAAGAATTAACCCACTGTTATTATTAGTTTATTAGTGAAAATAGTACAAGTTGTATGTGCATAAAGACTAGAAGGGGAAACGGCATCAATGACGAAGCTTGTAAATGATCATTCACACAATAGTGCTGTAAAATATATACACTGTATGTTAAAACCACACTGAGGGTATGTACCATATATACAGTGTGCAGCAACATGCCCAGACCTCTCTACAGGGTGCATGCCCTGGTGATGAATCTGTTGCAGGGGAGAAACAGTGTTGTATAGAAATGTGTCAGAAAACTGTTATAAATAAGTTGTGTTTGGTGCCGTAAATATTATACCATATTTTTAATATATTTATGCCATATACATTGATAAATCTGCCTCACGTTAATGTTATGATTTTGATGGTGTAGGGCTCATTGAATGGTAGCATTGTGAAGGCCATGTGTCCTGCTCAATATTGTTGCCATTGCTGAAGACTAGTGATGATCGAGCACCCTGATGCCGGGTGCTCTGACCGAACACTAGGTGGTGATCGAGTGCTCGGCCGAGCACCCGGGTATAATGGAAGTCAATGGGAGAAGACCAGGCTCTGCTCTGCTCTGCAGAGGGGAGGATGTCTGGTTCATAGGTAAAGGTCAGAATCGCGACTTCTCCTCTTTCACTCCTTTCACTCGTAAACGTACGCTAATTAACTGAATTCGTACGCATTAGCGCACAATGCGTAGCATTAGCATACAAATTCGTATGCATTAGCGTACAATGCGTAGCATTAGCATACAAATTCGTATGCATTAGCGTACAATGCGTAGCATTAGCATACAAAATCGTACGCATTAGCATACAATGCGTAGCATTAGCGTACAAAACAACATGGCTACGGCATTACAGTGAATTCCAGTACTCTCCAGCACGTTTATTTGCTGCGTAGCAGCTAACAAACTTGCGGGGAGGAGACTCTAGCATCGCATTCAAGCACATGCGGTGTTCGGCCGAACACCACGATGTGCCAAGCATACCGATGCTCGAGCGAATATAGTGCTTGGGCAAGCATGCTCGCTCAACACTACTGAAGACACAGAACTTGCTTCTGGCCTGTGTGGGAGGAGCCTGCAGTCCGATAATCTGCCTGTGTTCTTCCCACACAGGGCTGCAGCGCAATCTGTGTCTGGATGCCTCCAGTGGAGAGCTGGTTCTGAGCATCAGGAACGGGACAAGGCGAGTAGTTGTTTTTTTGTTTTTTTAATTTTATTAACATTGAGGGGGCACAGAGGGCTTTACTATTGTGAAGGGGACACAGAGGGCATTACTACTGTGAAGGAGATGCAATGGGCATTACTACTATGAAGGGGGCACAATGGGCATTACTACGTGAAGGGGCATAACTGTTATGGGGGCACAGAGAAGACATTACTACTGTAAGGCGGCACAGAGAGGGTATTACTACTGTGAAAGGGGCACAGAAAAGGCATAACAACTGTGAGGGGAACACAATGAAGGCATAACTACTATGAAGGTTGGACAATGAGGGCATAAATACTGTGAGGGGGCACAGAGTGGGCATAACAATCACGAGGGAGTACAATGTGGATATAATTAAGTATTGAGGGGGAGCAGAGAAAGGATCCACCCCGGGTGCCAAACACCTTAGGCACGCCCCTGGTTTTAATGTAAAGAAGATGCAAAAAAAAACCTTTATCAGGTTAACATCATTGATTATTGTTACACTTTGAATCTTGTTTAAAGGTGCAGTGCTTATCTTGTGAATGTCACTTCCTGCAGGGTTAAAAACAACATATTATATAGAATACAAGAATACATTTCATACAGTATTAATCTAAAACTAAGCAATAAATGGTAATTCATTTTTTTCTGTGTTACACTGGAAGCTGAGCTAACCATGGCTGGTGTTCCCTGCAATATCTTGTGGTGTGTAACAAATATATGTAAATGTGAACTATTTAAATATATACTGGAATATTATTCTCTCCAAGTACGGTAATAATATCCGTTTCACATGTATCAGTGCTAAGTATAAGACAGAAGTGGATGCTATTGAATTTCTCTTGCGCTGAGTCTGTGAGAAGAACCATGATGTCTTCATTTAGTGTTGGCAAAAATGTCTGTCTAAAGACAGAATTCTTCTTGCCGGGAATAAATCTGTGAATGACAAGAGCAATAATATTACGCCTTATATAAATATACAGTTTTAAAGTGATTTTCTACTGAACACATTAATAAAGTATCAGAAAGTGTAATAGAATATGTAGCTTTCCATAGGCATCGTGCTGCCTTCCCTGGAAGCCTGTGAAACCCAACTCCGTAGCTCTCACAGGAAACAGCTGTATTGTAATGCATTGTACAGAGGATCAGACACCAAAATTTTTTTAAAAAAAAGGTTAAAAAAAGTGTTCTTCACATAATAGAAAAAATAACCTCGTCTTACGAAATGCATAATATTGAGTGATCAAAAATTCATATCTACCCCATCCTGCAAAAAATGAGCCCCCACATAAGACAATCGCTCAAAATATAAACCAATGGTGCCTGTAAACCAATATATCAAAATCTGCACTGCAAAAGCCATATGGCGCTTCTTCCTTTGTGAGTCCTGCCATGTGCCTCTACAGCAGTTTACCACCACATATGGGGTGTTGCCATATTGAGAAGAAAATGGGTAACAAATTATGGGTTGCTTTTTCTCCTGTTACCCGTTGTGAAAATGAAAAATTTGGGGCTAATGCAACATTTTGTTGGAAGAAATTAAACTTTTCATTTTCACAGTGAAGTGTTTCTAAATTATGTAAAATGCTTATGTAGTCAAAGTGCTTAGTACACCCCTTAATACATTCTTTGAGGGGTGTACTTTCCAAAATGGGGTCACTTTTTTAGGGTTTCCACTGTAGGGGTACATCAGGGTCTCTTCATATACAAAATGATGCCCAAAAACCATTCTAGCAAAATCTGCCTCCAAAATCCTCTTATCCTTCTGACCACTGCCATGTGCCCCTACGGCAGTTTACTACCACATATGGGGTATTTCTATAAACTACAGAATCAGAGTAATGCATATTGAGTTTTATTTTGCTTTTAACCCTTGCAAGAAAAAAATTGATCAACGTGAAAAATCTGCCAAAAAAATGAAATTTGAAATTTCACCTCCATTTTCCTTTAATTCTTGTGGAACACCTAAAGGGTTAAAAAAGTTTGTAACATCAGTTTTGGTGTAGTTTGTAAAATGGAGTAATTTATGGGTGGTTTCCATTACGTAAGCTCCTCAAAATCACTTTATAGCTGAATTGGTCCTTAAAAAATGGTTTTGGAAATGTTGTTGAAAATGTGACAAATTGCTTCTAAATTTTTTAAGCCTTCTAACGCCCTAAAAAATTAAAATGACATTTAATGATGGCAACATAAAGTAGACATATTTGCAAAAAAAATGGCCTGGGCAGGAAAGAGAAAACTGGCCTGGTGTAGAAGTAGTTACACATTTTCAGCCAGAACACCCCACAGATTGTAGCTTATCGCTGGGGTCCAAGCATGAATTGTGATCAGCATAGCATTTATTTTTATATTATAGCATTTGGAAATGAAGAACTACCAATCAGAAGCTAACATAACAAAGCGTATAAATGCTATCGCTGTGTTCTGTTGTCCTTGTGTATTATCCATGTATGCGGATTTGGAATTAACATGAGTGTAGTGATAACTTATCACATGTGTTGCGTCTGATTATGCCCAAAGTCATGGTTAACAAACACATGTATTTGATTTCCATCCTGTATCAATGTTAATGCACTTTTCATGTGACGTTTGTAATGAACAGCTGCCCCCCTGCTCATACCTTGTGTTCTTGTCAAAGAGGGCAAATTAATTTTCTATTTTAAGCTTGAAGGTCACTTTTCCTTCATACGGATCATGAGGGTTATCACTTATAATGTGGCTCCCATTAACTCTGCACACAATTTTAAATTCATGGTTCTTGGCAAGATTAAGAAGTTTCACTGCCACTAATGGGTTGGTGTAGTTTGGCTGAAAGAAAACAGAAAGTAGTGAGTTTTATAGAAATATAATTAAAGATGGCGAACGTGATGTTAACTATAGAGTACCTGAGCAAGCCTTCCATAGTATGGGAAATACTGCAAACCAAATGATCCATGTGGAAAATATTCTACAGGTCCTAGATCATCCTGTGTGGTGCAAGCATACATATTGTGATTCCAGAAAACGGATCATTTCAGTAATTAAATTAATTAGTATTGAGCAAATCAAAGTCAAACAAATTGCAGGAAAAATTCGATTTGCTGCGAAGCCATATTTCCATGCGCTTCGTGGTAACAAATCAATTTTCCCTGAAATGCCTGGAAAAAAAATACATACCTCATCCATTTGCATACGAAAAGGCAGCTGCGGCCATCTTGATTGAAGATATGTGATCATCTTGATTGAAAATAGGTAATGTCATCACCTTACCGCACAAGATTTTGCGCAGTATCTTCAATCAAGATGGCAGCGGCGACCTCTACGCGCTGAAATGGATAAGCTGAGTATAACCAGAGAATTAGGCCAAGCATACATGGCCTCATATGCACATTAGAGGACTTACTTTAGCTTCATCTTCCTCTGAATATATACAGATACAGGGTTGATGTCATGCTATGCACCATCTGCTGCCATATTATGGAGCTGTGGTGTTCATGGTCACGTTGAATTATAAAAATGTAAAGATTTTTTTCTACATTGTTTTGAAATGACTAACCTGTTGAAGCAGTGGGCAGTCATACTTTCCAGCCTGCCTATTGCCTACTATACCATTATCTTTTTTGAAGCACTGGAGAGAGCGTTGACAGAGTTCTCCAATGGAGAATCCCTAAAAATGTAGTCATTGCAAGTAATGTAAAGAATCAGATCTGCCTTTACCCATTTCTGGTCTTGAGATATCTCAAGAAGAGTGGCAGGAGATGACCAGATATGAATAAAAAAAAGTTTGCTCTACTCCCCACTCCCAACAGCGTAATAGAAAGGTTACTCATCTACAGATATATCAAGCCAGAAGGAAAAGTGAAGAAGGACACATTTGTATCATAGGTATGACTGAGCAGGGTGCTGTAAGCCACATATCTGATATTGTTTTTCAGGGTATGTCAACATAAAATCTATGATGAATCCACGGCAATCTCCTCATGAGTTATGTGGATTTTGATGAGGATCTGGCTGTGGACTTGCCAAGGATTTCATAGCAGATCAGCTTACACTGCAGATTTTTCAGCAGTGTGCAGATAAAATTTGCTAAAATCTCATCCTCTTTGCTAGTACTATAATATGGTATGGATTTACTACATAGGCATATCTGCTATGGCAAATTTATAGTGCCTCCAACCTCCGAAGAAGGCCAACCTCCAGTAAATGGAAGAAATCATGATGAAACTAATTTTAAGATTTCTACAAGACTGTTTATTTGGCGAGCTACAGAAAGTTCTGCAGACTGGTGAACAATGTGGGCAAGATTTCTTTTTACTATTTAGTTGAGTGTTCCTTTAAGCCAATGTGAAATAGCATGATCTTGTCTATTCATTAAACTTTAATTTCGTGGCAATAACATGCAAAAACATAATAAAACAGAACTAAAAAAATATGCTCTTGAGTGTAAATTGAACAAACCTTTGAGGAGCAATGTAGAGTTGGGGCTGTGGTATTGCCTGGCATGAACTGTATGATCTGAAAGTGAAAGAGAACACAGATTTATTAAAATTGGTGTAAAAGGAAACATGCTTAGTTGCCCATAGCAACCAATCAGGATCCACTGTTCATTCCTCAGAGCTCTTGAAAAAAATGAAAGGTGGAATCAGATTGGTTGCTATGGGCAACTAAACCAGTTTCCCTTTACACCCGTTTTAATAAATCTCCCCCATAGTTTGTCACATATTATTACAATTAGCTATATTAATTCACTTATATACCTAGGAATGCATTCTTGTAGTACATACTGTAAGTCTGCGTGAATAAAGCTGTATCTAAGGAATACACATTCCAGTCTCAGGTACTGAACTGTGAGATGTCTTGCATATTAAAGTAGTTTTCTGCAACTTAAAGAGGTATTCCAGCTTTTTTTTTTTAAATTTGCACACCAGCCAACAAAACCTGTGGAAATATCCCTACTCACATGCCCCCCATTGCTCTGTTCCTGATTCCTGGACCTATTCACTGGTCTTCTAGTTCCTATTTGTTAACTGTCACAGAGACAGTGTCATATGCACCACTAAAGCACTGATGAGTTTCCAAGTGGCACTTGACCCAGCAGTGAATATATCACAGCTGAGGACATTCATTAGCTTTAAGACCTTCCTTACCACCCACCATAAACATACAGCAGATATGGGGTATTTAAAAGGTGACGCTCCCTTAGGAGTTGACACCATAGTCTGTAGGTTTATGACTTTTAACTTCTCAGATGTGTCAGTTGCAACCACGACATTCTGAGCACTCTTTTTGCTTTGCTCCTGGGGACCAAATGGTTTCCCACCACTGAGCTCATGGTAGCCATTTGATTGCTATGACAGGAAACACTGAATTTCCCATTGACTGCAATGTTAAACCATTGCAGTCTATGGGAGAAGCGATTAGATGATCGTGTTAAAGTCCACTAGGGGGACTTAAAGTAACTCTAAATAAAGTGAAAAAAAGATGGCCATACTATTAAGTTAAATTTAAAAGTATTTATCCCGTACTGTGAATGCCATAGTGAAAAAAAAAATCAAAATGGCCAATTCAACATTTTTTCATCATCTCATCTCCCTAAAAAATGATCAAAAAGTCATACACACCCCAAAATAGTAGTGAAAAAAAGAAAAGAAAAATATAATAATGACGGCACTGCTCCGAGCATTTCATGGAGTCAAATGAGGAGTGGGAACAGGCAAATGCAGCAAACAGGAGGTGCTCAGTCCAATATAGGAAAGTCCATAATAAACATACCACCGAAGAGGAGAACGTACCGTAGTACGATGGACGGCACTCACCAAGCTTGTATCTTGTGCGAAGTAAGTTTTATTCAGCAATACTCACAGAATACAGGGTGAGGGGGCGAGCAACACAATGCACATGTAGAGGTCAGCGGTGACGGCCGTTTCGCGCTGCCTGCGCTTTCTCAAACCGCTACGTAACAGCGTAAGGTATGCTGATCCCACCTCTTATACACAAATCTCAATGACAAAACCAATCACAGTATTTCACTAGTAAAATACATCGCAACATATATTTATACAATACAAAAATGTTTACACATCACTACTCAATCTCCTATAAAAACACTCAAATCGTTGCGGTCATTAAGACCCAAAGCACCCATAGCTCCTGTTTTCATGATCCATTGCGCTTCTCTTTGTAAAAGGTTGCGATGTCTATCTCCCCCACTAATCGGGGCTTTTATAATCTCAATCCCTGCAAATTGTAAACAGTTGATATTTCCAGCATGTTCAGTATTCACATGCTCTATCAACCGTGGGCAACCCTTTCCTGACGAAATAGATCCAATGTGTTCCCTAATACGTTCATAGAGGCAACGAATAGTTTTCCCTATATAGAAACGGCCGCATCGGCACAAAATCAAGTATACCACATATTTCGTCTTGCATGTTATAAAATCCCTTACTTTATATTGGACACCGCCAAAATTGAGGTATTTAAATTGAGCGTTAAATTTGCAACAAGCACAGCTCCCACACCTAAAATTCCCCAATAGTGGTCTATCCTCTAACCAATTTTTCCTCTTTTTCTCTGTGAACCTACTCCTGACTAGTTTGTCTTTAATGGTATGACATCTCCTGAACGTAACTAAGGGTTTCTTTCCCACCAGAGTACCTAGACTCTTATCCTTCTCCAGGATGGACCAATTATTCATAATCACTCCACGTATGATATCCGACATGGGGCTATACTTAAAGGAGAAGGTGAAACGATTCTCCCTAGTAACTATAGACCTTGGATCTTTATTATTGCTTTTCAACAGATCCCGCTGGGAGAAGGCAGTAGCCTTTCTCATTGCCTCCTCCAAAAGATCTGCAGGGTAACCCCTCCTCCTTAATCTGTTTTTCAATTCTAACGCCTGGGAATAGAAGCCCTCCTCCGTATTATTGATCCTTCTTAGGCGTATAAATTGCCCATATGGGACTGATTTCTTTACACTATGTGGATGAAAACTATCGTAGTGCAGCAAGGAGTTGGTCGCGGTCGGCCAACAAGGACCCCAAAATAGTATCAATGAAATATTCAGATCGCCCTGCAAAAATTTGCCCTCACACAGCTCCATAGACCTAAATATTAAAAAAATTGTGGGGTCAGAATATGGAGATGCAAAGAAAGAATTTTTTCCAATGTTTTTATTTTTTGTTACTTATTAAAACACAAGAAAAACTATATAAACTTCGTATTGCTGTAATTGTACTGACCCGGAGAATGAAGAATATAGGTCCGTTTTACTGCATAGGGAACGCCGTAAAAATGAAACTCATAAAAATGTGGTAGAATTGTATTTTTCCTACAATTCTACCCCATGTGGAATTTTTTCCAGCCTTCCACTACATCATATGCAATATTAAATGGTGCCTTTAAAGTACAACTTATCCCGCAAAAAACAAGCCCTCATATGGCGATGTCAATGTGAAATAAATTAAAAATAATATAGTTTCAGAAAGGCAGGGATTAAAAAAAAAAACGGAAAATCGCTTGGTCATAAAGGAGTTAAATATTGATGATCTATCCTTAGGACCTATCATTTCCATACAGCCATACAACCAAAGTATGCAATCAATTATTATCAAATAAATTTATAATGTCTGGCTGACATTTGAAGACATAGATTCCTCAGTTGATGATAGTATACATCTCTAGATGAATATTGGACCAGGCTTTAGACTAAATAATGTTTTAGGAACTATGTATTTTTATAGAGGTTCTACTCAATTTGGAAATAGTCATCTAGTTGTAAGAATCAGTTTTCATTAGTATGTGGGCAAACCATTTACCTGCAGCCTCAAGTGAAAAACCTATACACTGTTATACCTTGTGCAGTTCCTTAGGGGTATTACTCCAAAGATATAAGTCATGCACTATCCCTCCCTCAGGCTCTGCACAAAGCATAAGACAGTGTATCAGTTTTGCATGGGGTGTTACTGTTATTATGTGACCTACAATATAACGAAGAAAATTAGTGTCTTGTACTATATTTATTGTATGTTTAAGATACTTTTTCTGCCTTCTTCAACATAGACATGGAAAGGGGTGCATTTTCGCCAGAAAGACAGCATGGCTTAGGATGCACTGTGTATCACCATTGCACCAAACGTTTGGCTCATAGTAGGTCAGATATACAAATAACATCCAACATAAGACACATAAAACTAGCTAAGACATGTTGACAGTGTCAAATTCATGAAGTGTGATTTGCACAGCTTGGTAGATATGGTAGACACTTTTTTCTTCTTTATGCCACCTCTTGGCCGACTTGCTTTGCACCATTATTTTTGCAGAAATAATAGCATAAAGAATGAATATCTATGGAACATTTTACAATTCCACTTTAACTATGCCCCCCTTTCGAAACTGTCCAAATAGGAGTAAATTGTGTATGGAATGCATAATAAATTTAGTGTGTGACATCTATGCCAGCTTTTGCTATAATTTGAGCCAGAAATTTGGGAGTTTTTGTTTAGTAAGTCGCCTCCACTCTCTTTGTCTCTAAATCAAATTCAAGCTCCTATGTGATGTTCAAGATGGTCCATTTCCACATTCGTTGTTAACTACAACAACTCCTGAAGATAATGAAAGCGTGCACCATAAAAGAGAAGATAATGAGTCGACAGTAAACAAATCTTACCCTGTTCATTTTTATGAAGATACAAGGTTGTCCTGATGCATAGCCGAATGTGGGATCTTTATCACAGGAGCAATTTCCAAGCATATCAGTAGTGAATTGACAGGCATGTTTGGTGCGTCCACTTCCCGCCAGTAAAGATTTGACATCAGTTAAGTTGCTGCAGTCCTTGTTCAGCATTTCATGCTGTTTGGTTTTATTGTACACTGTAATTTATTATGACAAGAGTAAGTTATAAAATATTGGTACATCACAAAGCGACCCAGGAATGCACCATCCCTCCTCATTTTAAATAACATTTTAATACTTGGACTTCTGACATACAGAATTTGTGCTTCATACTATAATATGTAGAAATGCAGCTTCCATAAAAATCTGTAGTTTAAATATGCAAAAAGATAAACAGCCTTACACACAGATAACAGCATCTACACTTTTAGGGCCATTGCATACAGACCCTTACACATGACTAGTGCCATGTGTCATGAGTGAGGATCTGTATGCAATGACCCGAAACGCGTAGACACTGTTGTCTGTGTGTATGGCTATTTATCTTTTTGCATAAACTACAGATTTTTGTGTCAAGATTGGTACACCTGATCCAGGTGTTATCCGTGCTTCGCTGAATTACCCACAGGTGAGCTGGACTCGTGCTTTATATATGTGCCTTATAGTATAATTAATCTGTGATATGCCTTTGCCCGTGTTGCATCATCCCCTTTTCTTGGGATTTTTGCACTGATTTGGGGGTTTTGCAGGGATGTGTAATATTCCTTTACTTCTGGTGTGAAATGGCTATTATCAGACATTTATTATGATAATATTATTCAGCTACAACTTGGAAATATTGTATATTTATATCAAATTATTATATGTCCTACAGCGACTCAGTGGTGTACCTTCTATGGAGATTATGCAGCTGCTCTGGGGCCCTGCAGCCAAAAAGACACCTGTTTCTCCCCATTGCATTGATTTGTTAAATGTATGTTAAACTCTTGAAGGAGTTCTGCTTTTTTAATTCATCCCCCTTCCTGCCTGCTCTTTGGTTATCACTTTTGGCTCCTTTGGTCCACTGGCACACATCACTGTTACAGTTGCGGACGTGACCCCCGTCTGGGAAGACATTTACATGGCTGGACCCGAGCATCCATAACCAAGCAGTGGAGAGAAGGTATGTATGCTTTACTCCACAGGTCAGGCAGGGAGGGGAGAATTTGAAAACTTATTAAAAGCTGGCTATCTCTGCTTGTTCAGTGACTACAAATCACTAAACCAATATGCAAAGAAGTTCTACTTATTAGCCAGTTGTCTTGCAACAATTGTGGCCCATTACACTGGTGGTGTGATTTTCTCCTTCCTTTTGATGGTGCTGCAGTCTGGTTCCACTGTTCTTTGCTGCAGCAAAGAATGAGCAACTGTCTACAGGAGCAGGGAAGGTAAAAACATTGGGGGAGGTTTATCAAAAGTGGTGTAAACGAAAACTGGCTTAGTTGCCCATAGCAACAAATCAGATCCCAACTTTCATTTTCTAAGGGAGCTATGAAGAATGAAATGTGGAATCTGATTGGTTGCTGTGGGCAACTAAGACAGTTTTTCTTTACGCCAGTTTTGATAAATCTCACTCATTGGAGGCACTTTAAGCTCATAAAAACACAGTGATTAACTAAGGGTCATGCACACAACCATATATCCGTTACATCTGCTCTGCATTTTGTGTGGGTCGGAGGTGGGCCCATTCACTATAATGAGGCCACAAAAGATGAGGACAGCACACCATGTGGTGTCCACATCCGTAGTCCGTTCCGTGGCCCCGCAAAAAGCTAGAACATGTCCTATTCTTGTCCATTTTACGGGCAAGGGAACAACGTTCTGTGTTTTGCGGATCTGCAATTTGCGAACTATAAAACAGGCTAAGATCATGTGCATGAGCCCTAAGGGTGTTGTTGATTTGTTTATTTAGGGGTTTAGTCTAGAGTCTGAAGTAATTTTGGAGTCTTTTCTAAAGTCTGAATTTATTAATTAATTATTTTGTTTAAAGGGGTTCTGCAGTTCGGTAATAGATCATCAGCCTCTGATCGGCGGCGGTCCGACACCCGGTATCCCCGCTGATCAGCTGTTTGAGAAGCGCCGTGCCGCTGCCTTCTCTGTGTTTACCACAGGCCAGTGAATTCACGACTAATATCACTGGCCTGGGCGGGGCTAAGCGCCATTCAATTGAACAGAGCTTAGCCCCGCCCAGGCCAGTGATACTAGTCGTGACGTCACTGGCCTGCGGTAAACACAGAGAAGGCCGCGGCGCTCCTGCAGCGCTGCTGCCTTCTCAAACAGCTGATCGGCAGGGGGCGCCGGTGTCAGACCACCGCCGATCAGAGGCTGATGATCTATCCAGAGGATAGATCATCAGTTTTAAAGAACTACAGAACCCCTTTAATAATTACTTACGTATTAATTACACAGTATATAATTGGATCCCACTTTCCCTGAATTCAAATGGAGGCCTACACCTAAAGAACGGTGATTCATTTTAGTGTAGGGACCCATCTATGAGGTCGTAGAGGCAGATGGGTCAGGTATTGTGATAAAATATTGGCTAAGTACCTCATGTTTATTCATATAACGAATAGCACATAGCTCAGTTTATAATCCATATATTCAATGTTTGCTGTTGCATTGTCTGTTTGCTTGTGTATTGCAGCAACTACATACGGTCCTTGTGCTTTTAGTTTGTTTTATTGGGTGGTTTTCATATAGCTCCTAGAATCAGTTACTGTCATCTTTTTATACAAAGTGCTACAGTGTAACAAAATGATAATAATGAAGACATACCTGAGAGAAATGTGTGCAGACTTTTCACAATTCCACTGTAAGAATGTTCATCTGAGATGTTATAAACTATTACAATATCTTCGTCCACATACACACTTGGCCTTATTGTAACACCTGCCCAGCACAAATGTAAATTTAAGTTTGTAATTGAAGCTATTTTATTATGTAAAGATATCTTCTGTGTCAATAGGTTGTTACTGAACTAGCTCTGCTGAATATGGGTGTGTTCACTTTGACATGTATGGCATGGAACCATAGTGCATGATGGAAATATCCAGCATAGCTCTGTATACCATATACAGTGCCTTGCGAAAGTATTTGGCCCCCTGGAACTTTTCAACCTTTTGCCACATTTCAGGCTTCAAACAAAAAGATATAACATTTTACATTTTTGGTGAAGAATCAACAACAATTGGGTCACAATTGCGAAGTGGAGCGAAATTTATTGGATCATTTAAACTTTTTTTGTAATAATAAAACTGAAAAGTGGGGCGTGCAAAATTATTCGGCCCCCTTGCATTAATACTTTGATGCGCCACCTTTTGCTGCGATTACAGCTGCAAGTCGCTTGGGGTATGTCTCTATCAGTTTTGCACACCTAGAGACTGAAATTCTTGCCCATTCTTCCTTGCAAAACAGCTCAAGCTCTTTGAGATTGGATGGAAAGCGTTTGTGAACAGCAGTTTTCAGCTCTTTCCACATATTCTCAATTGGATTTAGGTCTGGACTTTGACTTGGCCATTCTAAGACCTGGATACATTTATTTTTGAACCATTCCATTGTAGATTTTGCTTTATGTTTGGGATCATTGTCTTGTTGGAAGATAAATCTCCGTCCTAGTCTCAAAACCAACAGGTTTTCATCCAGAATGCTCCTGTATTTGGCTCCATCAATCTTCCCATCAATTTTAACCATCTTCCCTGTCTCTGCTGATGAAAAGCAGGCCCAAACCATGATGCTGCCACCACCATGTTTGACAGTGGGGATGGTGTGTTCAGGGTGATGAGCTGTGTTGCTTTTATGCCAAACATATCGTTTTGCATTGTTTCCAAAAAGTTTGATTTTGGTTTAATCTGAGCAGAGCACCTTCTTCCACATGTTTGGTGTGTCTCCCAGGTGGCTTGTGGCAAACTGTAAACCAGACTTTTTATGGATATCTTTGAGAAATGGCTTTCTTCTTGCCACTCTTCCATAAAGGCCAGATTTGTGAAGTGTTCGACTGATTGTTGTCCTATGGACAGACTCTCCCACCTTAGCTGTAGATCTCTGCAGTTTATCCAGAGTGATCATGGGCCTCTTGGCTGCATCTCTGATCAGTCTTCTCCTTGTTTGAGATGAAAGTTTAGAGGGACGGCCGGGTCTTGGTAGATTTGCAGTGGTCTGATACTCCTTCCATTTCAATATGATCGCTTGCACAGTGCTCCTTGGGATGTTTAAAGCTTGAGAAATCTTTTGGTATCCAAATCCGGCTTTAAACTTCTCCACAACAGTATCACGGACCTGCCTGGTGTGTTCCTTGGTCTTCATGATGCTCTCTGTGCTTTAAACAGAACCCTGAGACTATCACAGAGCAGGTGCATTTATACGGAGACTTGATTACACACAGGTGGATTCTATTTATCTTCATCAGTCATTTAGGACAACATTGGATCATTCAGAGATCCTCAATGAACTTCTGGAGTGAGTTTTCTAAACTGAAAGTAAATGGGCCGAATAATTTTGCACGCCCAACTTTTCAGTTTTATTATTACAAAAAAAGTTTAAATGATCCAATAAATTTCGTTCCACTTCACAATTGTGACCCACTTGTTGTTGATTCTTCACCAAAAATTTAAAATGTTATATCTTTTTGTTTGAAGCCTGAAATGTGGCAAAAGGTTGAAAATTTCTAGGGGGCCGAATACTTTTGCAAGGCACTGTATTATATGAAAGTATAACTTTCTTCATTTTTGCATGCATTACCATTGAATTCCAAGTCTATGTGATACACATCTCACATACGAACATGTGCAGTAGGTGCATTTACTCTGCCCAATGTCGAGGAATTTATACATATTATGGTTCACAAACATTCAAGAAAGAAAAAAAGCAACAATGGAGGATATTTACTAAGCTAGATGTACCAAAATTGTGGCTCAATTTGCACCAAAAATACCTGGCGTACATGCCTTGCACCATGTGTTTTACACACTGTTCGACAAAGGGGCATAGCTGAGAAAAATAGGTGGCTTAGCGGCAAGGCTTAAAATTTTGTTTTAATTTACTCACTCATACAGCACTCTACAGACATTATCGTTACTCATAAGTTCCCCTTCACTATGTTTTTGGAGTGTGGGAGGAAACCCATGCAAATACAAAGATAACACACAAACTCCATGCAGATGTTGTCCTAGTTTGGATTTGAACTTAGGACCACAGCGCTAACCACTATCCAACATGCTGCCCATTGCAACAATATACACCAAAATTGCACAAAAACAAAGCCAACTAATAGCTGGTGTAAAGTTAGACAAAAAGGGGCCCATTTGTGCACTCATATACACCACTTTTGTAGTGTATATCAGTCTGATTTTGTCACAAGCCATTTTGCAACAAAATCTGCAACTTTTCTCTCATGCCACTTTGCCGACAGGTGTAAAAAAGGGGCATGGTGTGGTCAGGGATGAGGATGGCAGGCCAGTCTTATTCATCATTTTGTATGCCAATTTTTGGAGTACAAAATTACTTAAATCTGCACCAGCAAGGGAGTAGATTTAAGTCAAAGTTATGTAGAAACCTGCACTGCCACATATTTTTGGTTCTTCATCCAGCAGCACAGGCACAATTAGGACTGATATCTAAACTGCCAGACTTTATTATTATTTATTTAAAAGCATCTTTAATGACATGGCGCTGTACATCAAGATGGAGTTAAAATACATAATATAAAATATAATAATGAAGGAACTATTAACAGACTGGTACAGAGAGGGAGAAGACCCTACCAGGGAAGGGGGAAGAACACATTTGGTGAGGATAAATGCTACTCTTTGGCTGTGTGGATGCAGCATGCTCATTGCAGGTGGTAGGCTTTCCTGAAGAGGTGGGTTTTGAGATTGCTTTTGAAGGTTTGGCTGTTGGGGAAGTGTCTGATGTGTTGGGGTAACGAGTTCTAGGTTAGGAGGCATGCAAATGAGAAATCTTGTAGTCAAATTGTGTGAAGAGGATTATAGGGATGTATAGAGAAAGCAGGTCAGAGATGTAAGCAGGGGACCGGTTATAGACGGCCTTATATGGGGAGGCAGAGGAGAAACGGGGGAGGTGGATTATCCAGGCAGCAGAGTTCAGAATAGATTGGAGGGAATCAAGAGTGCTAGATGGAGGGCCACAGGAGAATGTTGCAGTGAGAATGCTAGATGGAAAGCCACAGAGGAGAGAATGTTGCAGTAGTCCAGGCAGGAGATGACAAGGGCACTAGCATTTGAGGAAGGAGTGAATACAAGGGATGTTCTTAAGTTGAAAGAGGCAGGAGGAGGTGAGCGTGTGGATGTTTGCTTTAAAGGACAGGGCAGAATCAAATGTTATCCCCAGGCAGAGGACCTGCGAGACTGGAGAAAGCATTATGCTATTAACTGTAATAGACAGGTCAGGTGGGGGGCTGAGTGACATGGGCAAAGGCAACAAATTCAGTTTTCTCCATGTTGAGTTTTAGGAAGCAGGAGGAGAAGAATGAAGATATAGCCGACAGACACGATGGGATTCTGGATAGGAGGAAAGTAACATCTGGGCCAGAGAGGTAGATTTGAGTATTGTAAGTATGGGACAGAGCCTTGACAGACACCAACAGAGGTTCTGTTGGTGAAGTAAGAGGAAATCCAGGAGTGGGCCAGGTCTTGCCGAGGGAAAAGAGGGTTTGTAACAAGAGAGAGTGCCAAAGGCAGAGGAAAGGTCAAGGAGGAGGAGCACAGAGTAGTGATTAATAAATGTTCCCCAAAGTGTCTAACGTTTACCAAAATGCACCAAAATGATCAAACAACCTGAGCCACTGTAATAAATTTGATGTTTCTTTAGACTGCCTGTCTATGTTTACGTTGTCTCTTTAAACTATTCAGTGCTCCCTTTATTGAGTTACATAATTGGCATTCCTACAATATTGCGTAGTCATAATCTGCTTTAATGTTAATAGAACAACAGAATGTCTCTAGCACATTATATACTGGTGATTAATATATGGTTTAAATTACCTGGCGACTGCAGTTGATCTTTATAATCCGGTTCGTAAGGGTCGATTGTTTTCATCAGAGAGTAGATGGAAAGTGCAAACAGTCCAATCATAATAATGTAAAAAGCCACATAGTAAAGACTTATATACACTGCGAAAAGAAGCACCATAGAAATATTTTTATATGTGCTATGTATAATAGAAAACTGCTGAATGGTTCTCAATATGCTTCTCTAATCAAACCATCTGATGACAAAAGGCAATCATTTCAAGGTTAGGCTCACACTTCAGTTATTTGATCAGTTATTTTCATCAGTTATTGTGAACCAAAACCAGGTGCAGGTTAAAAACACAGAACAGGTACAGATCTATCCATTACAACTGATCTCTGACTAGGCTTCAGTACTGGTTTTGGCTCACAATAACTAATGGAAATAACTGATCAAATAACTGAAGCATGAACTCAGCCTAGGCTACTTTCACACCAGCGTTTTTGCTGGATCCGTCATGGATCAGCAAAAACGCTTCCGTCATGATAATACAACCGTCTGCATCCGTTCTGAACGGATCTGATTGTATTATCTTTTAAATAGCCAAGATGGATCTGTCATGAACTCCATTGAAAGTCAATGGGGGACGGATCCGTTTTCTATTGTGTCTGAGAAAACGGATCCGTCCCCATTGACTTACATTGTGAGTCATGTCGGATCAGTTTGGATCAGTTTCTTCATGTGGACACCAAAACGCAGCAACAGCGTTTTAGTGTCCGCCTCCAAAACGGAATTCTGACTGAACTGAAGCAAACTGAAGCAAAACTGATGCATTCTGAATGGATCCTTTTCCATTCAGAATGCATTAGGACAAAACTGATCAGTTTTGGACCGTTTATGACAGCCTGTGACGGATCTCACAAAGGGATCCTTACAACGCAATTGTGAAAGTAGCCTAACTAGAAAAAACTATGACAGTATACAAACACATACTAAGATATTAACATTATGCTCGTTTTTTGAATTTTTTGTGTTAGTACATTTTATTCTTTATGATTATAAAATCTACATTTTGCTTTTTAATTTGAATTTATTCAAAGGTATATAACTGAAATTGTGTCTCTTTTTAAAAAAAACAATAAAGCAAGCAAAATAATTAGTAGCAAAAAGGATGATGATTTCATGCATAGATGGCTAAAGTTTGTTCCTTATCGGTCATATAGAACAAATAATCATCATGTTATTTATATTCAATTTATAAGGACTGATAAGGACTAAGGATATTCCAGGACAAAGTGGCCTATGGCTGCATTTTTTATTTTTTTTTAAATACTTTAACAGAGCCTGAATTTCGTTTTGTCATTGTTTCAGTGGTACTTTCTGTGTGGTTTATGTATTTATTCCTAATATTGATGTATGATAGTATTGTAAGATGTTTGTCTTTGGATACCAAAGCTCACCTCAGTCATATAGTTTCTGTCTATACCTGAAAAAGTTTCTGTTGAAACTTTATCCTAAAGTTTTACTCATTTTATGTATAAATAATTAGTCATAATAAACTATCACATTTTCAGCCAATGTTGCATTGCTATGAATAGAAAACATTTGCCATGAAAAGTGGTATTTAAAAAATTGTTAAAAAATGCATGTAAATGTTGAGAAATGTCTCATTAAGTTGTCTGTACAGGATAAGGAACCTAAAATTCCTGAACAAAAAATCTCTACAGTATCAAATTTGCAAAAGTAGATATGTCCAATAAATTGGCTCTATAGTCTTTCTGTTACTTGACAAATTAGCAACTGTGCTAGTAAAATCTGTATCCTAATCACAGGTCTATTCTCTTTTTAACCCTCTCCCGACATCCGTTGTACATATACGGCACGGTGGAAAGTGACTTCCCAACAGCCACTATAGAGGTATAGCATGCTGATCGAGTGAGTGCAAGAGCTGTGCCCACCTGAACAGTGGCAGGGGCCCGGCTGTATACACCGGCATCGGTGAATACATAGATGCTGGCCTTTTAATCCTTTGTATGCTGCGGTCAACGCTGACCGTGGTATGTACGGACTGTCTGTAGGGAGAAGGCTGCCTTCCTGTCTCCATCGTGTCCCCTTCCTGCAGTGACGGAGACCCAATGGCTGGGAAGGCAGCCGGGTGCCTTCTACAGGCATCGAGGATTGCCTTCTATGGAAGCCTGTGAGACCCAGCCCCCTGGGTCTCAGAGGCAGGCAGTCAGTGTATTACTCTGGTAATACACTGACAGTCAATGCATTACAATACACATGTATTGAAATTCTGTAGAGGGGAATAAAAAGTAAAAAAAAGTTCAAAATGTGTTTTAGAAAACAAAAAATAAAAGTTTCAAGAAAAAACAAAAACACCCTTTCTCCTCATGAAGCCATATAAAAAAAACAAAACAAAAACCAAAATAGACATATTAGGTATCATCCCGTCCTTAAGGACTGGCTCTAAAAAATATCACATGATCTACTCCGTCAGGTGAACACCATAAAAAACAAAAACTGCACCAAAATAGTAATTTTTTGGTCACTTTGGTCTCCTGTTAGCCCTTGTGAAAATGAAAAATGGGGAGCTTAAGCAACATTTTATTGGAAGAAATGAAAATTTTCACAGCCAAGTGTTTCTAAATTCTGTTAAACGCCTGTGGGATTCAAAGTGGTCAGTACACCCCTCAATAAATTCCTTAAGGGGTGTAGTTTCCAAAATGGGGTCACTTTTTGGGGGATTCTACTGTAGGAGTACCTTAGTGTACATTCTAATGTAACATGACACCTAAAAAACATTCCAGCAAAATGTACCCTCCAAAAACCACATGGCTCTCCTTTCCTTCTGAGCCCTGCTAGGTGCCTATACAGTAGTTTATGACCACATATGGGATGTTTCTGTAAACTGCAGAATCAGGGTAATAAATATTGAGGTTTGTTTGGCTGTTAACCCTTTCTGTCTTACAGAAAAATAATGATTAATATGTAAAATCTGCAAAAAAAAAACCCTGAAATTTTGAAATTTTGCCTCCATTGTCCTTTAATTCTTGTGAAACTTCTAAAGGGTTAATGTTTGTAAAATAATTTTTGAATAACTTGAGGGGTTTCGTTTCTAAAATGGGGTTATTTATGGGTAGATTCTACTACGTAAGCCTCACAAAATGGGATCAAAACTCAAGGGGTCCTTTATAAAGAGGATTTGGAAAATTTCCTTAAAAACTTGAAAATTTGCGTCTAACAATCTAAGCCTTCTAACTTTCTAAAAAAAATGAAACAACATTCACAAAATAATGCAAAGTAGACATGTATTGAATGTTAATTAATAACTACTTTATGAGGTGTCTCTATCCACCTTAAAAGCAGAGAAATTCAAATTTAGAAAACAGTTTGCTAATTTTCTGTAAATTTTGGATTTTTTTTTATAGATAAAGGTAAAACATATGCACTCAAATTTACCTTTAACATACATTTAACCTTTAACAAGTACACTATGTGAAGAAAAATCATTCTCAGAATGGCTTGAATAAGTAAAAGCATTCCAAAGTTATTACCAGATAAACTGACATATGTCAGATTTGCAAAAAATAGGCTCTGTCAGGAAGGTGAAAAATGGCTCTGTCCTGAAGGGGTTAATATGATTAGTGATAATTTTTTTACATTATCAATTGTACATATTTCCATAGAACTGTGTTTTATTTTTATCGTGTTATAATAGTTATATACCGGTAATATATAATTTTCAGATTTTTTTAGCATGGCCAACAAACATACCCCATTTTATTAAGGTCCTTCCCATCAGTTCCCCTGTGTCGGGGTTCCATAAAAAGCGCCCAAAATTTTGCATACGCTCGCTGCATGTCTTCTTTTCATTAAACGTTGCCATTTCAGATGACCAAGATTGAACCCCTTCCGCAGCACAGCAAATCCAACACAAAGGCAGCCTCCGGTTACTCTCACTCTCCTTTATAGAAATCTTTGAAGGTTGCTTAGATGTCACTAAGTTTTACCATCAAATCAGATTGAATATTCTTCGTGTATTAGCATTGTTATCTCTTTGTGGCTGATATCATGCAGTACAGAATCTGTGGATATCACTTGCCCTTCCATTTTCACCTACACGATCCATTAACTAGCATTACGCAGTTTCTGCACTTGTGTAAGTTGACCTTGATTGGTTTATTTACCTTGATAAGGACATTAGAATTCATGTAACAGGCTTTAGAAACATTTCTCATTTAAAGGCAAGCTCATTGTTTTTTTTTATTTTTTTATTTTGTTTAAAAACATTGAAGTTCTGCCTATGGCATGGCCAAAGTGATGTGGATGTGAGCCTAGTTGAAGGCATGGAAAGGTCCAGGGGTGGACTTGATATAGACCCTACAGGGAAACTTCCCGGTGGGTCGATGCCCAGGTGGCCGCCTGAGCCCTTCTCATAGCCGGCCAGTGGAAGTTTTTGGGGATGTATTTTGTGCTGTTAGGAGTATTTTATGATGGACTGTGGTATTTGGCTCTGTTGGGGTAGCATAATGTGCCACAATATGGTATTGCTCACCCTGCCTTCCATCAATTTGGACCTGACTACAAAATTGGGCCACTTTTAATATTTTTTCCAGGGCCACTTTAAGTTACCAGTCCGCCCCTGGACAGGACAAGTTGCAAATGTTGCAGCCACAGTTTAGGTACAGTAAAAACCACATAACTTTACTCAGCTTATGGCAGTATGACATTATGGGAGCATGACAATACAGCCATGGAGTTATGTACACCTTTTCTTTGCAATGAGAAGCACACTTCTTCGACTTTACACAGCTATATTACAAGGGGTCAATTATCTAAACTTTCCGGTAGGGCAGTTAGCAATGTAGACTGTGGTGACAATAGCAGTAATGGTGGTTTTCCTGTCAGTCTATAAGTCTTCCCTCCTACAGAGGCGCCTTTCATCACATACTGTAGGTAGACCACTCTCCATCTGCTTATCATAAATTTTAGGAGGCTCACTAGTAACTCCACCTGCCTAAAGGCCTCTTTACACTGCTCGTATGAACACTCATTAGCGACAATCTGCTGGTGTAAAGGTGCCACCGATTACCTGATGAATGTACGAAATGCTTGTTCGTCGGATGATAGGATCTTTCATGAGGACACCCATATCGTCTTTTGCAAGCAACAGATGACGCTGTCTAAACACCCTCTGCAGTCAAACAATGATACTGTATGGGTATGAGCAATAGTATTTGCATACAGTAAAACATCATTTGTCTCAGCAATGCGGGCACATATGAACATAGGACCAACACAGATGCCTTCAGCTGCCAAGTGCACATGTAACAGGTCAGCCAGTTGTCAATCCTTTAGGTATTCCACAAGAATTAAAGGAAAATTTAGATGAAATTTTAGAATTTCACTTTTTTGGCAGATTTTACATTTTACACCATTTTTTTTCCAGCAACAAAGCAAGGGTTAACTGCCACACAAAACTCAATATTTATTACCCTGATTCTGCAGTTTACAGAAAAACCCCACATGTTGTGGTAAACTCTGTATGGACATACGTCAGGGCGTAGAAGGAAAGGAACGCCATATGGTTTTTGGAGGGCAGATTTCACTGTAAAAATTTTAAGTTGTCTTGTCACATTTGATGCACCCCTAGAGTAGAAACTCCAAAAAAGTGACCCCATTTTGGAAACTATGGGATAAGGTGGCAGGTTTGTTGGTAATATTTTAGGGTACATATGATTTTGGTTGCTCTATATTACACTTTTCGTGAGGCAAGGCAGCCATGTTTTGGCACGGTTTTCATTTTTTGTTATTTACAACATTCATCTGACGGGTTAGATTATGTGCTATTTTTATAGAGCAGGTCGTTAAGGACGCGGTAGTATCTAATATGCATACTTTTTTATTTATTTAAGTTTTACACAATATTTTTGAAACAAAAAAAAAATAATGTTTTAGTGTCTCCATAGTCTGAGAGCCATAGTTTTTTTCTTATTTTTGGGCGATTGTATTAGGTAGGGTCTCATTTTTTGTGGGGTGAGATGACGGTTTGGTTCTATTTTGGGGTACATATGACTTTTTGATCGCTTGGTACTACATTTTTTGTGATATAAGGTGACAAAAAATGACTTTTTTGACACCGTTTTTATTTTACTGTTTTTTTTACTGTGTTCACCTGAGGGGTTAGGTCATGTGAGATTTTTATAGAGCTGGTCGTTACGGACTCAGCAATACCAAATATGTCGGTTTTGGGTAAGGGGCGTTTTTTATGTGGAACTTTATTTATTTTTTTTATTATGTAAAACATTTTTTAAAAACTTTTTTTTACTTTTTATTTTTGTCCCACTCTGGGACATCAACTTCTGGGGGTCTGATCCCCTCTGCAATGTATTACAATACATCGTGTATTGTAATACATTGGCTGTCAGCTTCTATGCTGACAGCCTGCCTATGAGACCCAGCCTCAGGGGCTGGATCTCAAAGGCTTCCATAGAAGGCAGTCCCGATGCCTAAGGAAGGCATCAGGGCTGCCTTCTGTGATATCGGGTCCCCGTCACTGCAGCACGGGAACCTGATGGGGAAGCGGAGGGCACCGGTACCCTCTGCAAACCCCGTGCATGCTGCGGTCAGCTTTGACGGCGGTATACAAGGGGTTAATACGCTGGCATCTGTGTTTTCACTGATGCCGGCGTATGCAGCAGGTCTCCAGGCATTTGTCACTGTGGGACCCTAGCCGCTGATCGGGTGGGTGCAGCTCCTACACCCACCCAATCAGAGCGCTGTACATGTACGGCATGGGTCCTTAAGGGGTGGTAGGACCTCATCCTAACTTTAAGTCTCTGTCCTGTTTCTCTAACATAGAGACTCCCAAAAGGATATTTAGTTTAGATAATCAGGTACACAACATTGGATGTAGAACACATGACTGTCCAAGGATCTTGTAGTCCTGCTGTGTGTTGGGGATCCGGATCTTGTCTGTTCTCATTATATGTAAACAGGTTTTGCCTCTTCTTGTATTACAGGGATGAGTTCCTTTTTGTGTGGTTCATGGCACTTACTAATGTATGGCGATTATCCATATTGCCTCCTTTGCTGGCTTGATTCATTTTTCCATCACATTATGCACTACTCGTTTCCATGGTTATGACCACCCTCCAATGCAGCAGCGGTGGCTGTGCTTGCACACTATAGGAAAAAGCTCCTGCCTATGCGTACTCCCGCAGTCCCAGCCACTGGGGAGACTAGCACTTTTTCCTATAGTGTGCAAGCACAAACACCATTGATGGATTGCAGGGTGGTCATAATAACCATGAAAACAAGCAGTATATACTGTGATGGAAAAATGAATCAAGCTAGGAAAGGAAGCAATATGGACAATGACAATACATTAGTAACTGCCTTGTATTAACTTTCTCTGCCTGATAAATGCCACTTGCTGAAGTGAGACATCCCCTTTAATCCCCAAGGAACTGTGCTTAAAGAATCCTACACTGCTCACCTTCAACACACCTTATTCACAACACTTATGCTAAAGGACCCCTGAAAGGCTGTGGAACCACCTAATTCATGTCTTCTACAGCTCCAAGAAAAAGATTCAAATATAGACACTGTTTTACCGTGAATTCTATGATGCGAAAATAAATAGGTTCACACACAATAGCTAAGTGAAAATAGATATAGTTTACTTAAATGATAAACAAAAAATACAGAAGAAACGTAAGGAAGTAAAGTAAACAAGAATCATAACAAGTACAATAAACAAGAATAAAACCAAAGGTATACTTAGCTATGAGTTAAAAATACATCTGTCCGGGGGGAGCCCTCCACTGGATCACCAGGGATACCCGGTTGCGAAAGTAGTTGAGTTCTTGACATGGCTGCACCTGAGCAGTCATTTTTTGATTGAAAACGTCTTTATTGCAATCAAATCGTCAATACATACATACTTAGTACTGCGACGCAGCGCAGGCCACGAGGCAGCACATAATAAATACTTACAATCGTCGCTCTTTAGCATGGTATTGTCATGTAAAACACAGGCTAACCTACGCTATACATCACAATACATGCTACACTAGCATACCTATTCAATCACGATAACACAAAAGAACCTTTCAACAAAGCATTTAGACAGTGATGAGGGGTGGGGGAGGGGAAGGAGGGGGGAGGGAGGGGAGATCACATGCCCGAAGCTTTATTGAACTTAACACACACCACAGGTGGGGAGAGGGGGAAGGAGAGGGGTTTAGTCCTCTTCTTCGTTGATGTCGTCCAGGAAGTTGTAGTCCCGCAACAGGCTGTGGATAAGCCTGCGGCAGTCCAGGACGGACATGCTCTCCCTCCTGAGGATGAGCCGGTTCCTGGCAAGCCATATAGCGTCCTTAAAACAGTTCATAAGTCGCCAGGCCTCCTGGATGGCCTCAACAGAATGAATCCCAGGAAATAGTCCGTACAACACCGAGGTGTGTTGCAGGCAGTTCCTGGGCACCGAGTCTTTGAGTTCATGTTCCAGGGCATCCAACAGGCCCTGCGCAAAGGGGCACTCCCAGAAAAGATGGTACAATGTTTCCTCCGTGAAGGGGCACCTGGGGCAGTACCGGGTTTTGCACAGGTTGCGGGCGTGCATGAATGCACCTGAGCAGTCATGTCACTCCTGAACATCTGCATGTTCCATGGACCCCCCCTTTGGGCTCACAGTCACTCACTTTAAATACCCTAGGTAACTACGTATTAACTATGGACACTTCTAACATTCATCATTGTTTAGATGAGGCAATGTTTGAGAATTGCCCTAGACACAGCCATAAATGACATTACCAGACATTAGATACACAGAGAATGTATGGTCAACAATAGAACAATAGTGAAGATAAGACAACTAAAGGCCCTTTTACACGAGCCGATTATCGTTCAAATAATCGTTCAAACGTTCGGATTTGCACGATTATTGTTGTGTATAAACACGGGTAACGATTTAACGACGAACGAGATTTCGTTCGCTTCTCGTTGATCGCGTCTTTTGTTCTGCCAATAAATTAATCGTTCATCGTTCGAAAATCTTCCAGTTTAAACGAAAATCGTTTAGTCGTTGGCAGATGGTAATGGTAATGCTTATGGCAAGTAGCAAGGAACGATCGTAATAACGATTATAAAACGACCGAAAGTACGAAGATTGTGAACGACTTCTCTTTCAGTGTAAACGGTATTTACATTGCATCGTTCGATCGTTCATCTACGATCGCTAATACGATTTATCTTTCCGTGTAAAAGGACCTTAAGAGTCAAACACAGCAGATTAAAGAAACAAGAAGACATAAGTGAATTGAATATAAAGAACATAGATACAAAAAGCAATCATTCGATATACAGACACAAATGCTAATGAGCGAACTTACAGAAAATGTAGTGCTCGAAATGCAAAAATATTACAGAATACTACAACTATATTTAATAGACAAAAAGAAACTCCACAGACTTCGACTTAGAATGGGGTGGTATTCAAACACCAATCTAGTACAAGCCAAAGTTGACAGGATGGAACACAACATCCAACAGAACCTCGATAAAGTCAGCAGTGTCATAAACCTGTCATCATACAAACCAACTAATGTGGTGCTCTCCAGAGGACTTGCATTCTGTCCTACTAAACTTCTTGACAAAACTGTAGTCTGTAGTGACATGAAAGAATATTTCAGGAGAGTTCTTCCATGACAAACAGGAGAGAGAAATGTTAAACAGACAAACACAACTGCCACAGGTAGACAAAACGCAGTCTGACCGGACACCTCCATCTGGCCACAATATCATTTTGGACCAGTACAGTACATTGACTTCTTTAGAAATGTGGTACACTCTACAATACTGGATAAACATAAAAAGGAAAAATTCAACATCGGCATGCAGGAAAGGAGGGCGATTCAAACCTTAAAAAACAACAATAGAAACATCATAAAACCTGAAGATAAAGGTGGCGCTATACTCTTTTTGAACACTTTAGACTATGTAAAAGAAGCACACATGACACTACATCAAAATGGAGGGAAACCCAACTGAAAAAGATTTGAGAGAATTCAAAAAGGTCATCAGAGGTCTTCCTGTAGAATCCACAAAACTTTTAGACTTGCTACCTGAGAATCCCAAAATACGTAACCGGGTAATCCAAGGGGGCCGATTACAATGCACTGGAACCACCATGGGCAGCAAAATATCACTCTTAGGTGAAAGACACTGGACTGCTTTTGGATGCGGCCTGGTTGCCGCAAGCTAGGCCAGGAGAGGGAGGGATCTGATGCCACTTCATGTAGTTTAATAAAGCTTTGGTGCCTATGTTTGCGTTTGTCTTGCTGTTGCACAGCTTTTTATTGCTGCCACCATCACCCTTCTCCTCTGATGTTGCTCCCAGGTCCTGTCCAGCACACAATCGCCTTCCCCCACTTCCTCTCAGGATCATGTGAGAACCCTTTTTCTTCCTCTCTATTGCTTTTTCCTGCCAAAATGTGCACTAAAATGGTGCTAAGAGCCATTTTAGTGGATTTGTCTGAAACAAACCCAGAAAGATTCGGGTTCGTCTGCCGTCTGAAAAATAGCTACGTTCAGTCTGAACTGGTTCACTCATTCGTACCTACAGGCTAATGGGATTGTCTCAGAGTCTGTACTGCAACTCACCAAATTCATCCTCACCCACAACTATTTTACTTTTGGCAAGGAGATATATTTACAATGCACTGGAACCACCATGGGCAGCAAAATATCACTGCAATATGCAAATCTTTTCCTGGCAAAACTGGAAAGTGACTTCTTGTTATCCTGCCCCATCAAACCCTTGACCTACTTTCGTTTCATTGATGACGTCTTAATAATCTGGACTGACATGAATTGATAAAATTTCAACACATTTTTTGCTGCCTTGGGTTTGACATACAATGAACTTGATCATAGGGCGGTGGCGGAAGTTAATCTCCTCTCTCCATCAGGGGATTCCCCCTGTTGAATATTGGTCAATTATAGCCCTGGAACATATGCTGGGCATATGCTGGCTATGATCTGAAAAGCTGGGATCCAACATGTCTACTCAGGACCATAGAACCTATTGGAAAAGCATTGTGCTACTGTTGAAATGCTGATGGACTGCATGGCTATTGCCCTAAGCGTTCCAAGCTGGAGAAGCTCTAATGCCTACGTAGTTTTTGGAAAGACACATCATTTGCTATCTGAATTTCCTATCAATAATTGTCATCATGTATCTCTCTATACTTTGCTTTTTTGCTGTAATTATGGGCTTCATCCTCATTTTGGGTCATTTCCCGCTTCCGTTTCCAAAACCTGGGGATGTAGATCAATTCAAATAAACTGTGCACAGTTTGAGCCATAAATGAAGCTGATGTCAAATGTTCTGTGAGTCCTTTGTGTTCTGTGGGGGAAAGATATGGTTGTTTACTAAAATATGCATCTCAAAGTATAAATATAAATTGAGTCCCATATACATTGGTCCCTATGAGATTAGTTTAGAATTCACAATGTGTTCTGTTACAGTAAATCACTTCTCATATAATGGCTCTTTTGTCTAGGGAGCAATTATTAGGAGAAATGAAATGGCCACCGTCCTAATAGTACACGCAAAACCTGTCCTAATCACACAGGAGGGGGCAAATTATTTCAGAACACTGAGCTAAAGAGCTGCCTCCTCCTCCCCTACTTGGTAGGGATTATAATCCTGAATACAGTTTCTAAGATCTTCGCCTGAATCTCTGTGGGAATGGAGTTCATGAGGAGACATGAAGTACATAGAGGATGGATAGGACAGACTGTGGTAATGTGGGGCTGTGATAATTGAAACTGCATATAAGCTGCTACTTATTATTTACCTCCCCATCTCCTCTCTATAGTTCATGTCTCCTTATGAACTCCATTCTTACAGAGATTCAGTTGAAGATTTTATTAAACTGTATTCAGGATCATAATCCCTGACAAGCAGAGCAGAGAGGAGGATGAGGCAGCTCTTTACCTCAGTGTTGTGAAGTAACTTGTCCTGCTGTGTGATTAGGACAGGTTTTGTACTAATAGAACAGTGGCCATTTTATTTCGCGTGATGACTTTTTCCCAGACAAAATGATTAATTATATCTAATGAAATTTATTGGGGATTATAGTTATAATAAAGTAATATTTAAGTATTTTTAGTCATTTTATTTTCTTAATTCCCAGAGAACCCCTTTAAAATTTCCGAGTATTAAATCACTATGGTTATGTGTCACTATCTGTGATATGTTTTCCATACACAATCTATATGATGTTATGAACCATGAGTGACATGAATTATGTTTTCCTATTTAGTAGCCTACTGTAATGAAATATCATATCATTGAGGTACCTGCAGCTAATACAACTGTTTATGCTTGTATCCCTTTAGAGTATAAATGTGTTTGTGAGGTTTACGCTGCTGAAGATCAATTTGCCAGCATAGTACGATAAGTAGGTTGTAGTTGTCCCTGTCCATAGGATTTACAATTATTCAAATATCCCTTTGTTTGATCTAATAGAGGTCAAGAACTGTAATCTTGGACTTATAGGATCAACGCTGTCATTGAATACTAGAAGCTGCATGGGGTCATGGTATATCCCATCAGGAAAATTAAATGGTGATGTGAACTCCCCTGACTTGTATTTTTCCTCCCCATTTGGGTAACCTTACATTTATCAGTATTAAACCTCATTTGTCACTTTTGTGTCCAAGCCTCCAATCTATCTGTAGCAGAATACTGTCCTATTTTGTTAATTAGTTTACATAGTTTAGTAGCAGAAAATTAGATTTGTGTGCAATCTCTCTACAAGATCATTAATAAATGTATTGAAGGGAATATGGTCCAATACTGACCCCTTCATTTTCTTCAGTGAATGCAGTGGAGAAAAAATATTTAATACATTTTTAATCATCACTCTCTACTACTGCTCCCTCATCACTCTTTGATGGGTAAAAACAATTTGCTTGAACTTTTTACCATTTGTATACTTGAAGTATATTTTCGGGTTAATTTTAATCTCTTTGGCAATGAGCCTCACTGTCTCCAGCTTGACTGCCTTTAGCTAACTTTTACATATTCTATTTTTCTTTATAGTTTCTTAGTGCTTCTTTCTTAATTTTAATGCTTTCTTAATTCCAAAAAGTATTTATTGAGTTGATTGCAAACATGGAGAAATCATAAATGCAGTACAAAAATGCACACATTAGGCAAACAAGTTTCTCCTATGAGTACATTCGCGTATAGAATACAATGTATATGGAAATCTATTGTATGAACGAAACAATTATATAACAATAAAAGATTTGTCATGAAACATGAGTTGTCTGATTCTGTCACAACTATATCTGAAAGATACGGTTTTCTGGACTCCCCCGGTCAAGGGTTATAAGGGAAAGAGAGGGGGTAGGGATATATGAAATGGTCCCCCACAGTTTAATTTATCCAATTAGAGAGATAAGTAATATTGTAAGTTAGGAGAATTGGAGCAGTTCAGCCAGGAGTTCCACACTTGCGAATAACGTTCCCTTGTATCATTTAGTGTAATTTTAATGCTTTCTTTTTGTCATTTATTGCCCCCTTTACATTTCTATTTATCCATATTGTTTTTTTTTTTCTTGCTCCTGACCCATTCCCATATTGTGCCTCCTGGAATAAAATAACTCTTTTGAATATCTATCTATCTATCTATCTATCTATCTATCTATCTATCCATATAGCAGGCAGCACTACATAGTTTGTTAAATGTATTTTCAGATTTACCATTTGGATTTCCATTTTTGGCTTTAAAATATTGGCTGCAAGAAATAATAAACTAGTCCTGTAATTAGGAAATATGTAATTTTTATTTCCGAGATTGATATTAACATTCTGCACCAAAATAACAGAGTATATATCCTTGAGATAATGATGGAGAGAGAGAGAGAGGGAATAAGAGTCGCATTATCTGCCTAAGTGGATAAAGAGTTTACAGAGGTGTTGAGTCAGGGATATTAGTTCCTCACCTGTCATTTAGCTATCTCATCTAATAGGACATTCTTACATTATATCACGTAGGATCTGGATTACTATTTTACGTCTGAGGTGATTTTCACTGCACATTGACTGCTTTTTTTTTTTTACTTTTTTCATTTATTTTTTTTGGAACCTTTTAGGCTATGAGCTGTTTGGTCTAATATTTCCTTATGCACAGTTTCATGGACAAGCAATACCCAATTGAAGACCTTAGTCTATAATTCTACCTCGATCAAAGGGATTTTGCTAAGCCTGGAAGTACTGCATGCAGTGAGAAGATCTTCCTTTCAGTCAAGATTTGCTTTGTGTAGCTACCAAGTGGTTCATGTTTGATTAAGGAGACTAAACAATCAAAGATGGATTTTGGGGCACTGGAAACAGTGGTAGCCAATTCTGCGTATATTACTGCACGCGGTAGCTTTGATGGGGGCTTCAATCCTCAAATTACTCGGAATAAGAAGTTTCGTTCCAAGTTAAAGCTGCCTCCCCTCGCAGAGTGTGAACATCTGAAGAATCAGATTGATTTAGAATTTGAAAGTATTTGTGAAAAGCAACCCATTGGCAAGAAGTTGTTCCAGGAGTTTTTGGGAACAATCGATCAGTTTGTTCCTGCACTGAATATCTGGATTGATATTGAGGATTATGATACAGCTGAGGATGATGATCGTTTGCAGAAAGCTAAGTGCATCGTTAACAAATATCTGGACAGCCATTCTAAGCATTTTTGTCACTATTTAGATGACAAGGTTATTGCTCAAGTAGTGGAAGAATCCAACAAGGTTCCTGATGGGCTCTTTAAACCACTGCTTCAGTCTACTTCCGATTATTTAAAGGAAAATGCATTTCAACAATACAAGGAAAGCAAATACTTTACAAGATTCCTGCAATGGAAATGGCTAGAATCTCAGCCTGTTGGAGAGGACTGGTTTATGGACTTCAGAATTCTTGGGAAAGGTGGATTTGGGGAAGTGTCTGCTTCCCAAATGAGGGCGACTGGTAAAATGTATGCTTGTAAGAAACTCAACAAGAAACGCTTGAAGAAGAGGAAGGGATTTGAAGTAAGCATTTGATTCCCAATAACTAGGCAATATGAACTAATTGAGGCTTTTGAAAATTTACCAGATTTGAACGCGTGTGTTTGGGAGTTTTATGATTAGCTAAAGATCACATGACCAGATTACTCGACAGGCTTAGATGTTTGAAGGTCATGATTAGTCATATTTAGTGTAATGTTTTTATGCTTCTTTATACAGAAATGCATTCCTCTTGATTGAATTCATTTGTATGATTCATCAATGATGACAACATAACATATATTTACCAATGTGAGTAATAGCAATAGTATCAGTTTAGGAATTCCAGTATGCAGTGTAGATTAAAATGATAAATGTGAGTGAACAAGCACACTGTTTTCCAATATAAATAGCTGGAATTCTGATGCATAGAGAATGCTTAACCATGTCCCCTTTTTTCAGTTGTTAGAGTTGTCAAAATTTATGGTAACATTTTCTGATATCTTTACTCCATTTAACACAGCCCTAAGATAATGACATAGTATTTGTTTTGCTTCTATATACTATACATTGAAAGTATACTATAAATGTCATTTATACAAAGCAAGATCAGCCACCTTTCTAGCAAATGGGGGGCAGTAGGAACTCTCTTTCTTATGTTGTATACACTATAGGACATAATTCAATTAATAAAGCTTAAAGGAGTTATCTGGAAATTTGATATTGATTCTGGCATCCCACTCCTCATTGTGTAGCGACCGTGCTTGGTATTGCAGCTCAGCCTCACTAAGTTGTGCTTGGGACACATGACCAATGTAAGCTGATGTCAGCGGCCTAGGAAAAGCATGGTAAGCTGTGAAGAGACCACAGTGATCACCAGGGCTCTGGTGAGTACAGTGGACTCTTCGACCAGTTGATCAGCGGGAATGCCAGGAGGCGGATTCCTCCTAATAAATTAATGATTTTCAGGACAACATCAAATTCCTGGCTAACCCCTTTAAGTGATACAATGAACTCATTGAAGTTTTACAAATGGACCTATAAATATGTTAATATATATGGTTGGGTCTATAAGAATAGGAATATAAAATATTGGAAAACAGTATGTACATTATATATGTGTAAAGTGATTTTATAGTTAAGAAATAAGAATGTGGCATGGAAACGTTTGCTAGCACTAAGCACATTTGATGTTTTGTGAATTTTGTGAAGCAAAACTTGGGGACTTTCCTGTTAAGGACAGATATTGTTCACGCCACATTGTGTTAATGCAGTAATTATATGGAATGCAATATTTCATGCTAAAGGGCTGGAAGTAAAGTAGCCAAGGCCACAGTTTTGCAAGAGAACAGCACTTATATGTAACACAATTATTTGTCATGCTTACATACATGTTATATCAACACATTTTACAAAGGCTAAAAAAGTTGAATATCATTTATTATCAGGTGTTTTAAATGTTACTTAGTCTGCTCTGGCAATTTTCATAGTTGCTTTTCCACGTCCTATGGACATGACTCTGTATATAACTGAACAATATATGACAATACAACAGGTTTATGTTTTAGGCCCTCTTCACATATACTGTATCAATTGATTCTGGTCAGTTATTTTAGGCCAGGAACCGGATACAACTGAGAACATAGTGCACAACTTTAGTGCACAGATCCAGCATCTATCTACTGATAGCGCTGGACAGGAAAATGCTGCATGCAGTGTTTTTATGTCTGCCGCTATTTGACATCCGGCATCATAACACCGCATTTATGTGCACAATCCCATAGGAAACTATAGGATCAGTTCTGGCTTGCTGAAGGAAACTGAGCCAGAATATTGGACATACATGAAAAGGACCTTATTGGTACCTTTCCAAAGTGGAAATACAAACATATCAAATTAGTACAAAATATTAAAACATTTAAAATAATTGTATTCTTGAATATTTCAGACAATTTATCACTGGTTGGTCCAGTTTTTGACCCTGAAATATTGGACAGTAAATGAGTCTTCCTCGAATTAGCACCATGTATAACATCTCTTGATGTGTGCTAAAACAACATAGTTTAGAAAGAACTATTCTTTGAATTCATGTACACTCTTATTGGTATTATAGGGTTGATCAGTGATTCTTGTACAAACTGCACACGTTTAAACATAATGTGCTCACACACACACACACACACACACACACACACACACACACACACTATAGTTTCTTTAAGCTTACTAAACCAAAATGACCCACAAAACAAGCTGACCATACAAAAGTGGCTGGACCCAGGATAAACTGGCTATCTAATGTGTATGAGGGCAAAAAAAAAACAATGGTCAGCCTAAGGAGTCTTTCAGTTGATTATTCCCTTCATCCCTTTCAGACCACATGGACACTCAGCCAAGCTGAGTCTGTGTGTTTATGGGGGATTGGAAGGGATAACTGTTGGCCTATTCAGTCTATGGCTAGCCTGAGGCTAGGTTTGCATACTTTTTTTTGCTATACGTTTAACATATACAAAAACGTATGTTAACGGATACCTCAGACTGATAGTGTGATACTTCACCATAGAGTTCCATTGTAAAAAGTAGGGTGAAACCATCCTAACTGACCAACTGGAGTATAGTAATTCAACCCAATCACACTTTATTTAAATAGTTACTTTGCTATATTTTCTACTGTAGAATCTAAGTAATGGTATGTAAGCTTTTGTGTCAGCCACGATTAGTGAACTCCAACCTGTGACTCTCCAGCCAAAACTACAGTTCCTCTTATGTCCTCACATCCTGCATGCTGAAAGCTGTAGTTTTGCAACAGCTACAGGGACTCAGGTTGGAAACCACTTGCTTAAACGATAGGTCAGGAAAATCGGAGCAGTGATTATGACTTTAAAATCTTTTAAGCAGGGCCTTTTTGTTTCCCATGAGGAATAGTTAATGCTCATTAGTATCAATAATAAGGGGTGCAGACTGGATGGTATGGGTTGGCACGCTGGCACTGGAATAATAAAGGATTCCATCTTATTGCTATTGAATTACATTTACGGATGATGTAGGAATAAGTAAATGTAGGAATAAAATAAAACTAACGCAGCATAAGTCTCTCGGCACTCTCTCTCTCTCCAATATTCTTCTATTAATCATTTTCAGCAACACTGTGCCTACTGGGATGAGGGTTTTATAGAGCTGTGACATCACAGGGGATGGCTATCTGTGGATTGGCTGACTGCATGGCTTTATGGGTGATCTTGCGTTCCTGGGCTCTTTACTTTCACTTTGTAACACGTGCAGCCGTCATTTGAGCTAAACTGATTCGTTAGCATGAAACTCGAGAAAATTCGGCTTATTTATGAATCACAGTTTTGAACTCCACTTCAAATGCTTCGTTTTGCTCAACACTCATTACAGGAGAAGATTTCTGAAGTGTAAAATTAGGTAATAATGTAGCATAACACTACTGTCAATGTCTACTTATTATTAACTGACATTTTCTGAAAACAATTTCTAGAAACGTTTTCACATATTAAATTGTAGGTTACATAATGTTGCTGTCAAGCCTTGGTTAAAGTGAGCACACTGAGCATTCAGTTTGCAAAGGCAGAGACTAAACTATACTGTATATTACAGATGCTAAGCAGAATCAGATATGCATCTTTTCGAGTAAATCTTACTTTTAAATGACTACTTCTTAAGGACCCTTTACATGGGCTTTACAATTGACCAGATCCTTGCTAACCATTTATGCTAATTTGGGAGCATGAAAACTGCTATCCCAGATACAGGTAAACACAATGTACAAACACATTTTGTATAGCTGTGTTGCTTTTTCTGTTACTTCTTTATCCTTTTTTTAGATCTGCAAATGCTCTCACTGCTCAGACATGCAAATGATTAAATGACACCAGTTTAATCCTAAAACCACAACTGAATGTACTGTACCAGCAAATGTAAAGTCCCTGCCAACATCATCTGACCTACTTAAAGTATTAGTGATCCCAGAGCAACATAGGTCACACTGATGAGTACTGCCCAATTGTGTTGCTTGCCCATTTTTTTACACATGTTCACATGTACACATGTTTTACACAAATTACATAAAATGCATTTAGATATGGCCTTAGTATCTTCATCTAGAGATGAGCGAATTTCTTGAAATTTGTTAAGTTCTAAAAAATAAGTCAAAAATGAGATTTAGTTCTGAATTTATTCTACCTAAAGATGAACCTCTGAGGTCTTCTATGACTTGTTTTTTCTCTTGTCTTTCTCTCTCTTTTTTTTTTTTTTAATTTCTCTCTCTCTGTCTTTCCCCTTTCCCCTTAAAGCTATTTAACCCCTTCAAAACCGGGCCTGTTTTCACCTTTCTGCCCAGGCCATTTTTTGCAAATCTGACATGTGTCACTTTATGTGGTAATAACTTTGGAACGCTATTACTTATCCAGGCCATTTTGAGATTGTTTTCTCGTCACATATTGTGCTTCACAACAGTAGTAAATTTTTGGCAAAATATTTCATTTTTATTTATAAAAAAATACCAAATTTACCAAAAATTTGGAAAAATTTCCAAATTTCCATTTCTCTACTTTCAAAATACATAGTAATACCTCCAAAAATTGTTATTATTTTACATTCCCCATATGTCTACTTTATGTTGGCATCATTTTATAAATGTCATTTTACTTTTTTAGGACGTTAGAGGGCTTAGAAGTTTAGAAGCCATTTTTCAAATTTTCACCAAATTTTACAAAACCATTTTTTTAAGCACCAATTCAAATATAAAGTGATTTTGAGGGGCTTACATAATTAAACACACCCATAAATGACCCAATTTTAGAAACTACACCCCTCAGATTATAAAATGCTGCTGTTACAAACTTTGTTAACCCTTGAGGTGTTCCACAAGAATTAAAGGAAAATGGAGGTGAAATTTCAAAATTTCACTTTTTTGGCAGATTATTCATGTTAATAATTTTTTTCTTGCAACACAGTAAGGGTTAACAGCAAAGTTAACCTCAATATACATTGCTCTGATTCTGCAGTTTACAGAAATACCCCATATATGGTGGTAAACGTCTCTATGGGTTTGTGGCAGTGGTCAGAAGGAAAGGAGTGCCATATGGATTTTGGAGGCAGATTTTGCTAGAATAGTTTTTAGGCATCATTTTGTAATTGAGAGACCCTGACGTACCCCTACAGTGGAAACCCTCAAAAAGTGACCCTATTTTGGAAACTACACCCTTCAACAAATATATTAAGGGGGTACTGGCCACTTTGACCCACTAAGTGTTTTACGGAATTTGGAAACACTTGGCTGTGAAAATGAAAAAATTCATTTCTTCCAATAAAATGTTGCTTTAGCCTCAAATGTTTTGTATTTTCATAAGGGGTAACAGGAGAAAAGCACCCCATAATTTGTTACCCATTTTCTCCTGAATACGGCAACACCCCATATGTGGTGGTAAACTGATGTGGGGGCACATGGCAGGACTCAAAACAGAAGGAGCGCCATGTGGATTTTACAACACAGATTTTGATGGAATGGCTTGCGGGAGCCACTGATTTTTATTTTTTTGAGTTATTGTCTTATGTGGGGGCTCATTTTTTGCAGGATGAGCTGATGTTTTAATTGGTACCATTTTGGGGTACATAAGACTTTTTGATCGCTTGGTATTACACTTTTTGTGAGTCAAGGTTAAAAATAATAGCTGTTTTGGCATGGTTTTTAAAAAAATTTTATTACAGCATTCACCAGAGAGGCCAAATCATGTGATATTTTTATAGAGCAGGTTTTTACGGACGCGGCAATACCCAATATGTCTAACATTTTTATTTTTGGAAAGTTTTACACATTAGATTTATTTTTGAACAGAATAAAATCTTTATTTCGTGTTGCCATTTTCAGAGAGCCATATTTTTTTATTTTTTGGGCGATTGTCTCAGGTAGGGTATCATTTTTGCAGGACAAGATGACGGTTTGATTGGTACCATTTTGGGTTAAATACGCCTTTTTGATTGCCTGCTATTACACTTTTTGTGAGGCAAGAGGGAAAAAAATGGTTGTTTTGGCATCGTTTTTATTTTTTATTTTTTGCAGAATTCACCTGGGGGGCCATCTCGAGTAATATTTTTATAGAGCAGGTTGTTACGGACGTGGCGATACCAAATATGTCTAACTTTTTTATTTTTGGAAAGTTTTACACATTAGATTTATTTTTGAACAGAATAAAATCTTTTTTTGTGTTGCGATTTTCAGAGAGCCATATTTTTTTTATTTTTCGGGTGATTGTCTCAGACAGGGTATCATTTTTGCAGGACAAGATTACGGTTTGATTGGCACCATTTTGGGTTAAATACGCCTTTTTGATCGCCTGCTATTACACTTTTTGTGAGGCAAGAGGGAAAAAAAATGGTTGTTTTGGCATAGTTTTTATTTTTTGCAGCATTCACCTGGGGGGCCATCTCATGTAATATTTTTATAGAGCAGGTTGTTACGGACGTGGCGATACCAAATATGTCTAACTTTTTTATTTTTGGAAAGTTTTACACATTAGATTTATTTTTGAACAGAATAAAATCTTTTTGTTGTGTTGCCATTTTCTAAGAGCCATATTTTTTTTATTTTTTGGGCGATTGTCTTAGGTAGGGTATCATTTTTTGCGGGACGAGATGACGGTTTTATTAGTACCATTTTGGGGTAAATACGCCTTTTTTATCGCGTATTATTACACTTTTTGTGGGGGAAGGTGACCAAAAAATGGCTGTTTTGGCACTGTTTTTATTTTTTATTTTTTACTGTGTTCACCTGGCGGGATGGATTATGTGATATTTTTATAGAGCCGGTCGATACGGACGCGGCGATACCTAATATGCCTACTTTTTCTTTTTTTTTCTTTTTTTAACAATTTTTTTTACTTTATTGGGGGGGAAATGGCGTTTTTCTTTTTTTTACTTGAAACTTTTATTATTATTATTTTTTTAAACTTTATTTTTTAACTTTTGGGGGTCTGATTCCCTGCACAGTGCATTACAATACTGTTGTATTGTAATGCATTGGCTGTAAGTGTATTACTCACCTAAGGAAGACATCGGGCTGGCATCCAAGCCATCGGGTCCCCGTCACAGCAGCGCGGGGACCTGATGGCCCTCCCCGCTCGCCATCCTGAATATGCGCACACCTCATGTGCCGCGGTCAGCGCTGACCGCGGCACATGAAGGGTTAATGCGCCGGCATCGGTGTTTTCACCGATGCTGGCGCATTCCCCAGGGGTCCGGCACCTGGGCACTGCCGGACCCCCGCTGCTACATGTACGGCGCTGGGCGGTAAGTCACGTCCCACTGGGCGGGAAGGGGTTAATGCAAATTCAATAATAGTAAATAATGCAAGGCTGACACTGACATATATAGCTATGGATAAATGTATGGTTGATGATGTTACCAAACAGCCTGTTTAAAAACACACAACACCATTGAATTTATGCTTTTTTAAAATACATTTTTTTTTTCAAAAATTGTCCCTTATTATGTGTAAACACACAATGGTATTGGGAACATAACAGAAACTTGTTAGTGAATAATCAGGCCAAAAATGATTCCTTAACAGGGCTGGATACCTACCTGTGTTTATACACACATGGTCATTTTGGAAGAAGCAGTCGCTTTTTGGTGAGCAGCAGCTGTTATAATCAGTGTGAACCCGCTGTGCCAACTAACCAGTTTGGAATAGGGCTAACACTAAGGGCATTATTCTAGTGCTCCATTGGTACTCACCCTTTAAACTCAGTACACAAATCTGGCTTTCATTGCTGGGAAGCTTCTGGACTGCTACCTCCAGGCATAGTCCTGGTGTGGTTGGCAGCTGATCCACTGGGTTCAGGTACTCCAGTGCTTAGGATACGTAAAATGCACCAAAACCACATGAAAGCTGTAAGAATATTCTGAACAGTCACTATGACTTAAAGGGAACCTGTCATCTCTGAAACACCCCCTGAACTAGAGTAAGCGGTGTATAGTGTAAGTCATGCTGAATCCAAATATGTAAGTTTTATCTTCATACTCACTTCCATTACGATGCTGTGCTCCCACAATCCAGCAGTAAAATGCATTGAGAGGACTATTCTTTGAGTCCTCTCCATTATATGAGTGAGCACCGGAGTCCTCTCAGTGCATTTTACTGCAGGTTTGTGGGAGCACAACATCAGAATGGAATTGAGTATGAAGATAAAAATTACATAATCGGACTCGACGTCACTTACACTATACACCACTTACTCTAGTTTGGAGGGTGTTTCAGATGCAGGTTTCGAGATCCAAACAGCGCACTTGTAGCTTAGCTGACAGGAGACATAGGGTAAACTGTCAGGCAGGGTGGTATTGAAGACACAGACAAGGCAGGCAGGCTGGATACTTGACAGGAATACCTTGGAAGACTGACAGGAGAAAGTGCCTTAAATACCCAGAGACCCATAGCCAGGGATGGGATTTAAATTTTTAACAACAGGTTCCCTACTTAATGGCGGACACGCGGCGTCATGACACATGTTTACATATACATGACATATATGCAACACACATACATATAAATACACCATATACATGGTACACATACATAAATACACCACATATACACTATACACACCACCAGGAGCGTAGCTATTGGGGGTGCAGAGTTAGCAGTCGCTACAGGGCCCAGGAGCCTGAGGGGGCCCAAAGACCCTTGTGCCACATAAAAAGACACACAAAGCACTGACGGAAGGGGGGCCCAAGATGAACTCTTGCACCAGGGCCCATGAGCCTTTAGCTACGCCCCTGCATACCACCCAACTAGCCTGAGGAGCTAATCTATGGAATGGAAGGGCTTATCTCCAACTGCCAGCCAGAAGTGTAATTTTAACACCTGGGGATCAGCCAAGGCATTAGCGACTTGGCTGATCCCCAGCAAAGAACTTGACCAGAACTCCAATCCAGAACATGATTTTCCATGGCAGAGTAGATAGATCTTTTCTGAGTGGGACACACCCAGATCCAAGGATATGGTGACAAACTGTATGGACTTTGACAGAACCCCTCCAACAACAAACATGACTACCAAAGGTCACTCCAAATGTTGAACCAGAGTCCAATACTAGTCCACCACAGCCTGAATCAAGGAAGGATGACACGGTGAACCAAGTACCACCACAGGATAATATCTCTAGAAATGACAATTGTGGTGAGGACAGATCTGCACCCAGGGAGCCTAGGTTCTAGAGACTCTTGACTTTTTGAGGACAATGGCAGGCAAAATGACTTCTGTCTCCACAGTATAAACACAAACTATTGACATACCTATGCTTATACTCCACTTCTGTCAGCTTTATTCTGTCCACCTGTATGAGTTATAGAGGGATAGCTGGTGAAGAATAAGAAGTAGACAGCAGTTCCTGGGAAACTGGCATCCGTCAAAAAGGTCTTTTCACTTTTGGGTACTCAAAAAACCATAGGTCAAGTCGGGCAGCTAAAATTTTTAGAGCACCCAGGGAGGTTGGAATGTCACGACCTGCCAGCCCATCTTTAATTTCCCCAGAGAGGCTGTCCCAAAGGGCAGAAACCAAAATCTCATTATTCCAACCCAGCTCTTAGACCACTCTTTGGAACTGGACTGTATATTGGCCAACTGTAAATGAGCCTTGGCAGAGACATAAAAATGAGGAGGCCAGAGAGAAGGCACATCCAAATTTCCTTGGGCACATTCAAAAATTGGTACTGTAATAACTCAAAATGAGGGGTGATTTATAAAACCACAACCAGACTTTCAGTCACCAACAACTTGTAGGCGGCTATGGCAGATGTTAGGAAATCCAGATTGTCAGATCCTTTTTGAAGATTACATGCTTACATAGTTAATACTGTTGAAAAAAGACCATCAAGTTCAGCCATGGGATGGGTTGAGGTGTAAATTTTAGAAAAGGGGATTGAGACTCAGACAGCGGCTGGACAGCGAAAGGAAACTGGGCTAGTTCCTACTACTGTTCCAATCTTCCTGCCCATGGGGTCAGGGAACAGGGTATGTGCTGGAGAAAAGGCACAGTCCAGGTAGAACTGAACCTGCTTGTTTAGGCATTGTGTATGTGTATCAGCCTGGAGCTGCACATGAAAAAACTGCTCCATCAGATTCATCAAACTGAAATGGCTGCTGCTTGTACTGCTATGGCTTATTCTACTTCTCAAAGTAGAGATGGCAGGAGATCGTTGGCTCTGCAGGGGGATGGAGAGGGACCTCGGCATCAGGAAAACATTGTGCCTTTTGCTTTGATAGTGAGGGTCTAAAAGGATGGCTTTACAGTAGTCATCACTTTGCTTGATGCTAACAATACACCTGGGTACTAGGGCAGCTTGCCATGCTGGCCAGTGTGCCCTAGTACCCAATTTTTACCAGCTCTGCCCCCCACTGTGATGACCAGTGTCATTGTCATCATCATCAGCAGCCTCGTCCCACTGTGCCACTAACTCCTCTTCCTGCTCCTCCAGTGATGGCTTCTCATCTGCTTCCTCCCTCACTTTTTTCTCATCTTTCATTCGCACAGGTCCCTAACAGCAACAGGGCAGCTAACAAGCTCTAATATAAATATCAGAGGGATGACATTATCGATGCAGCTGTTTTCAATACTTACAAATCTGGTGGCCTCTTTGAAGGACCTGAGTATGAAGGACCTGTTGAGGTGGTCTGGCACATGATGTAATCATTGACTGCTGTATTCTGATCGTACTGGTGCTTCAGTATGAGTAAGGTGGAATTCTAGTGAGTTAGAATGTCGCGGATCAAGTGGTGCAATTACAGACCGTTCTGCCATTCAAGTCTAGGAGGGCATTTTTAGCTGCTAGAGAACAGCTGAAATGCCTGGATACTCTCCTGGACATTGCCAGCACCTTCTGCAAGCCACAGTAATTTTTATAAAACTGTACAACACTAAATTTATCACATGCGCCATACAAGGAGCATATGTTACTTACCCCAAATGCAGCAGAGCCACAATGTTCCTGCCATTGTTGATGACCATCTTGCCCAGTTGTAGTTGGCAATAATACATCCAGTAGGAAATATGCTGCTTGATGCAGATTAGGCCCCATTCAGACGGCCGTATTATTGGACCAGCAATAATACGGGGGCCGCCCGGTGTGTGTTCTGCACGCTCGTAACACACGCCGGGCGGCCCCATTCAAAATGCCTATACTTGTCCGCACGCACTGACAAGTATAGGACATGCTTCATATGGAGCCGCGGCACGGAGCTAGCTCCGTGCGGCGGCTCCCCGCGCGCCATAGAGATGAATGGGGCCGCATCTATTCTGCAATATTGCGGGATAGATACGGCCCCATTCATATGGTCGTGTGAATGGGGCCTTAGCAACCTATCCAGTGTGTGGCTTCTCTTATTCAGTTCTTAGACAGCATGGCAACACTTCAGTTGAGACATACGAAAGGAGGGAGGGGAGTAGAAACAACGTTTTGGCTAGTATCTGTTGGAGGAAAACATTGTGGAGGAGGTGGAGGAGTTGGAAAAGGACGTAAGTGGTGTGGGAACCCAACCGACAGAAACATCGAGGTAGCAATAAAGTCTGACCTCATTTCTGTGGTGCAGAGTTGCCACTGTCATGCAAGACATTGACCCAGTGGGCTGCTAAAGATAAATACTTTCCCTGGTCTTAAGAGCTGCTCCACGTGTCCATGGTGGCAAGCACCTTGCCGCATAGAGACAATTCCTAGGAGAAGCCCATGTGTGAGTACAAGATAAAAGAATGGTGAGGACAATGTGGAACTTGAAAATACAATTTTAAACAATTTTGGTGAAGGCAATGTAGAATGTGAAGACAAAAGAATTTTAAACAACTTTGGTGAAGGCAATGTGGAACATAAAATGCGATCAAAAAGTGTTATGCACCCCAAAATAATACTAATGAAAACTACAAGTCGTCTCTCAAATATCAAGCCCTCACACAGCTCCATAGAAAGAAAAATAAAAAAGTTATTGGTTTTGGGATGTGGCGATGAGAAAAAATTTGTTTTTATTGTGCAAAAGTAGTAAAACATAAAAAACTTTATTATACTGCAGCACTCTACAGACATTAACATCACGCTGCCCCCAGTGGGGCTCACAATCCAAGGTCCCTATCAGTATGTCTGTGGAGTGTGGGAGGAAACCGGAATACCCGGAGGAAACCCACGCAGACACGGGGAGAACATACAAACTCCATGCAGTTGTTGTCCTTGGTCAGATTCAAACCCAGGACACCACCGCCACAGTGCTGCCTTTATATATTTGGTATTGCTGTAATTGTAGTGACCCAGAGAGTAAAGTTATCAAGTTATTTATGCTGAAAAATGTATAATTTTAAAAACTCAGTCACAAGAGTCAAAAAGAGATAATAAAAGCTAATCATGTGTACCCCAAAATGGCTCAGTTAAAAAACTACAACTTGTCCCACAACAAACAAGTCCTCATACAGGTATATCGATGGAAAAATTTGAAAAGTTATACCTCTTCGAATGTTAAAAAATGAAAAAATGAAAAAAAAAAAATTTAGTCATTAAGGCCCAAAACAGGCAAGGTTAATTGTCCTGCAAGAGTAACTACGCTTTTCTGAAACGTTTAATATGTCATAGGGACATATCAAAAGTGTTGATCTGCAGGGGTCCCAACTCTGAGACTCCCGTTGATTGCTATAACGAGGAGTTAGAAGCTGCCAAGTGCTGCTTTTCCTCACTGCTGAGCATGAGGCTATATTCACACGACTTTATGTATTTTGCAGTCCACAAAATGCAGATCCGCACAAAAAATACAGATAACGTCTGTGTGACATCTGTGTTGCATCCATTTTTTTTTGCGGATCCATTATTGTAGCAATGCCTATCCTTGTCTGCAAAACAGATAAGAATAGGACATGCTCTATATTTTTTGGGGGGCTTTGAAACCGACATTCAGATTCAGACAGCACATGACTTACAGTATAACTGTTATAGGGTTACGTAATTAAAGATGGCATCCAAATAATGTAGATGATGTCAATATCTGACCAAAAATTTGTATAATTACACTTAAAAGTGTTTATTAAAAACCTGTGTAGCCTCTGTAAATGTGCTAAAATAACAAAAGAAGCCATACTTACACCTTTCTTCCCTGCCTGCTGTTTCCAGTGATGCACTAGGATCCTCCCCGCTGATGACATCACCTTCCTGGCTGCAGCAGTGATGATCCGTGCACACAGGTCACCATGCAGCCAGTCACTGATATCAGTAGTATACAGGGTGTCAGTGTCACACCAGTGATCACACAGTGTCACACTAGTGACCTATGTGCACATGATTACTGCAGCAGCCAGGAAAACAAACAGCGGTGCAGAGGACCAGCTTGGAGTGCAGTGCAGAAAGTAACAGGGTAGAAAAGAGGTAAGTATTGATTCAATTGTTATTTTAGACCATTTTTTGTTATTTTAGACTATTTTTGTTATTTTAGTCCATTTGCAGGGGATGTCTGAGTTTTTATTTTACTCGAACAACCCCTTAAAGACGTTGTCTCACATCAGCAAATGGCATTTATTATGTACAGAAAGTTAATATAAGGCACTTCCTAATAGATTGTGATTGTCCATATTGCTTACTTTGCTGGCTGTATTCATTTTTCCATCAAATTATAAGTTGCTAGTTTCCAGGTGTTAGGCTAAAGCTACACGGCGACACTGGTCGCGTGACACCTGTGATGGCCAGGATTGCTGACTAGCGGGGATCCCATAGAAATGAATGGGATCTCCGCCGCAGTCGCAATAAGTCCAGCCCTGTTGGATTTTTTGCTACTGCAGCGGCAATGCCATTCATTTCTATGGGATCCCCGCTACTCATCGATCCTGGTCGCTACAGATGTAGCGCAACCAGTGTCGCTGAGTAGCTCTAGCCTGACGGCCAGTGCTGCAGTGCAGATACAAGGTGGCCTGGATGGGAGCTGCTGCGCCTGCATACCTATGCACACTCCCGTGGTCTTGGTCACCCCAGAGGCCGACACATTTTTCCTATAGTATGAAAAGCACGGCCACCTCTGGTGCATTGCAGGGTGGTCGTAACCCCTTGTTATGAGCAGTGTATAATGTGATAGAAAAATGGATCCAACCAGCAAAGGAGGCAATATGGACAATCACAATATACTAGTAAGTGCCTTGTATTAATTTTCTATACATGATAAATGCCACTTGCTGAAGTGACACACCCCCTTTAATGGTTTTGGACATGTTTAGATAACTTTTTTCTTTAGATACATGTAGTTTAGGCTAACTCATTTTTGTTATAGGCTTTTATCAATAATAATACACCTAACCCGATGGATTTGGTGGTGACATCTTTCTGCAGACTGTTAAACAATTCAAAATAAATAAAGAAAACTGTCAGAAAAAGCATCTAATGGTGTACATAGCCTCCAATGAAGGGTCTGACGGGTGGTGCATGATAACAGTGGCATAACACAGTGTGTCAGTTCATGGAGGATTCCTTTATATATTTCATTCTGGAATCAATGGGACACAATTTTACAATTTTTTTTTTGTATTTACAGGGTGCCATGGTTGAAAAAAGGATTCTAGCTAAGGTGCATAGTAGATTTATTGTTTCCCTGGCATATGCATTTCAAACAAAGAATGACGTCTGCTTAGTTATGACATTAATGAATGGAGGTGACTTAAGGTAAGTTGTAAAAATAATGTACAAATATACTGAATTTATATTGTTTGTACAATTAACATGGGCCCAAGATATGCCATAGAATAGAAACCTAACCTACAGCCAGGGGCGTAGCTAAAGGCTCATGGGCCCTGGTGCAACAGTTCAGCTTGGGCCCCCCCTCCTCCCGGCGCTGGTGCACCTAGCTTTTCTGATGCCCAAGGCAAATATTGAAACACCCCCCCCCATGCCAAATTCTCAACCTAATCCCTTACCTCCAGTCCTACTGTTAAAGGGGTTGTCCTCTTTTTACTACTGATGACCTATCCTCACGATAGGTCATCAATATCAGATCGGCTGGGGTCCTCCGGCACCCCTGACGATCAGCTGTTTGAAGAGAGGGCAGAGCTCATATGAGATCTGCTTTCTCTGCTCTGTTCACCTGCTTGCCATAGAATTTGCAGTGAAGAGCAGTAAACAGAGCAGAGAAAGCAGCGCTCGTACAAAAAAAAAAAGACAACCCCTTCAAAGACAGTATGTCTTTGAAGGGGTTGTGACATCCAGTGACTTCTCTTCTATGATGTAGACGTTCTCTTTCCTCCTCTTCTCCTGTCAGACCAGACCGCCATGGTGACTTCTTTCAGCCGTGCCTCGTCTCTGAAGAGTTCAACAAACAGACATCTTACTTTCCTACTTTTCCATCATCCTCTCTCCTTCTCAACATCTCACCCTGCCCGCCCCCCAATATTATACTGCAGAAACAGCCCCCCTGAAAATACTGGCACCACACAGAAAAACAGTACCCCCCTTACCTTTCAGATCAGATCCCCATATCAAACCCCAGATGAGACCCCCCATCTCCAGACCCCCATTAGACCTCCAAACTCCCATATCTAACCCTCAGTAGACCTCCCAAGCCCCAATCAGACCCTCAGACCCCTATCAGATCCTCATTAGACCTCCAGACACTCAATCAGACCCCCATTAGACCTCCAGACCCCCTATCAGACCCTCATTAGACCTCCAGACCCCCTATCAGACCTCCAGACCCCCAATCAGACCCTCATTAGGCCTCCAGACCCCCAATCAGACCCTCATTAGACCTCCAGACCCTCAATCAGACCCCCAATCAGACCTCCAGACCCCCATTAGACCTCCAATCAGACCCCTCTAGACCCCCAGTCAGACCCTTCAGGCCCCTAATCAGACCTCCTTCAGACCTCTAAGTAGATCCCCAATCAGACCCCCCCCCCTTCTGGCCCCATATCATACTCTTGTGGCCCCCATATAGGACTCTCTTTCTGGCCCCATGTCAGAACCGCTTTTCTGGCCCCCATTTTAGACTCCCCTTTTTGGTCCCCATTCAGTCCCGCCATTTCAGATCCCCCATTCTGTCACCACCATTCAGATCCCCCCATTCTGTCACCACCATTTCAGATCCCCCCATTCTGTCACCACCATTTCAGATCCCCCCATTCTGTCCCCACCTTTTAAGATCCCCCATTCTGTCCACCACTTCAGATCCCCCATTCTGTCCCCACCTTTTGAGATCCCCCCATTCTGTCCCCACCTTTTCAGATCCCCCATTCTGTCCCCACGTTTTCAGATCCCCCTATTCTGCCCCCACCTTTTCAGATCCCCCCATTCTGCCCCCACTTCAGACCTCAGATCAGACAAGACAAAAAAAAAAAAAAATTACCTCCGGTCCTGGCTGTGTCCCCGCTCTCTCCTCTTCCAGGGGCCCGCGCTGAAGTCACCTGACCTCCTGCAGCGTCAGGTTAGAGGGCGCTCTGTACGTCCTGACGCTGTAGGCAGTCAGGACACAGCAGCGCGGGCCTCAGGAAGAGCAAGCAGGAGGAGGGGTAAGTACTGTACAGCGCTACCAACGCTTCACTCCCCCTCCTCCTGCAGGCTAGTGAGCGCTTCCATTATCGAAGCGCTCGCTAGTATTCCCTTTATAAGATGCACTGCATCTTATAAAGGGAAAAGTTTAGCACCAGTGGCATGGGGGGCCCCTGGGCCCCCCTGGCTTAGGGGCCCGGTCGCAACTGCGACCGCTGCGACCCCTATAGTTACGCCACTGCCTACAGCACGGATACCAGATGCTTTACACAGCAATCAATAATAGTGTTATATTTCTATACTCAATGCCAAATGCCAAAAACAATAAAAAGCCTACAGACATAACAGCATATTGTGCATTCTGCTCACTGTGACATCTAAACTCTTCTGACACTATATACAGAGAGCAATGTCTGGAAGGTCTAAACACACATTTTGCTATTCAGAGATGACAGATTCTACTTTGTAAATCATTTAATCCATGGAAAATTTGAAGGCAATGCTCTGGATCACTAGAGTTTAGGAATAATCTCTAATAAAACCAACAATTGACTCTATTGTACGAGGCCCTTTACAGCAGACAATTGTCAGGAAGGTGGCATTCCTTCTTGGCAGTTTCCTGCTCGTTAGCGGAGGAGACTGCTGCATTTATATGAAGCAACCTCCTCCACAGTATGGGGATCAGTGATTACCAATGGCATTGGTCTTCCCCATACATAACCATTGTTTTCCGGCAGCAGAGTGTGATTAGACAGCACGATCTGCTGCCAGGAAATGATGATTTAGGTGTCCACATGAAAGATCCTATTACCCGATGAATGATCATTTCTTTCATTCATCAGATAATCGGCAGCACCTTGTACAGGCGCTTGTTAGAGGTAATCTGCCAGTCAAATGCTATAGTTTAACTAAAAGGTTTTTTATACCTTATAACTAAGAACTACTGATTGATGGTGGGACCCCCAGCAATTCTGAGAAACAATACACACAGCAATTTCTCTGTACAGTCCTACCCACATATAGGTGTTGTGAGGACTGCAACCCACCCCCTTTCAGCTAATTCCAAAGGAACCACTGTGCTTTACAAGATCTACAACCCATTTGGACTATTTGTAATTGGGAGTCCAGGTGGTTGGGCCTCCATTGATCATTTAAGGACTGTTTATGCTCTAAAAGACCAATTATAAACAATAAAACTACTGCCTATTATGAAAACCAGTCATTTAAGCCAAAATGTCAAAACTCCCTAACACTTTTGGAAGTCTCCAGTGATACATTGGTGGTTTAAAAAATGACTATGCATAAACATAGCTAATTATCATGTAACCCCTTTAATTAGCAGCTCGGTAAATTAATGTGACTAGTAATTAGGTCTAAAAATGAGGAACATCATCAACTTTATGAAGTTTGAATCACAAATTGTACATATGACCTCCTTCAGCACACCCCAAAATGAATTAAGACCACACACTACTGTAGACACCATAAATTAACCTGTAGACTGCGGCTTCTTAGGGTAGTTTCACACCTGCTTTTAACTCTGCTGGCACAGACTGCTGGGATTCACCAGATCTAGATAAGCTCGATGCCTCCCTTCACCTCCAGACAGGGGCGTTGCTAGGCTAAAACATTTGGGGCCTGGGCCCTTGATGTTTCCTCCCAGGCCCCGAATGTCCTTCCTGCCAGCTAGATACAATTGTATTGCCGTCCTCAGGATGGCAATACAATCGAATCCAAAGCACTGCACCAGGTGTAGGACCTGTGGTGCAGTAGCCAAGAAGGACCTGTGATGATGTCGCTGGTCACATGTCATCATGTGACCAGTGAAGGAGAGGCTCCACAGTGAAGAGTGAAGAAACTCTAGAGGAAGAAGCTCTGCTGATGTCTGCTAAAAGGAGAGGTAAGTGAAGGCAAAGTAATGCTGGGAGCTATAGTTATTTAACTGGGACTGTATGTTATGGCTAAAGAGAGGGATGTTATTTACATGGGACTGAATGTTCAGTGGGTGGTGCTATTTATATGGGACTGTGTTGGAGGGGGCTGTGGGAGGGAGTGATGTTATTTACATGGGACTGTATGTTGATGGCGGCTGTGGGAGGGGATGATGTTATTTCATGGGAGTGAATTTTGAAGGGGACTGAGGGAGAGAGTGATGTTATTTACATGGGACAGAACGTTGGAGGGGGCTGTGGGAGGGGGTGATGTTATTTTCATGGGACTGTATTTTGAAGGCGGCTGCGGAGGGATTGATGTTATTTATATGGGACTGTATATTGGAAGAGCTGAAGGGAGGGGAGTGATGTTATTTACATGGGACTGTATGTTGGAGGGGCTGGAGGGAGGGCAGTGATGTTATTTACATGGGACTCTATGGCGGAGGGAGAGAAAATAATTTTATTTACATGGGACTGTATGGTGGAAGGGCTGAGGAATCATGATTGCTGATTGCACTATAGGGAGGAATATAACTACCGGGGGGGGGGGGGCAGTATGAATGCTGGGGGCACTTCAGGGCGAGCATTATAACAGGAGGGGGTGATATAAATACTGGGGCATTGTAGGGGTATTATAAATCCAGGGGACATTATAGATGTTCTTATTACTACTGGGCCCTCTATAGGAGGGACTTATAGATCCACCTTATTTCTACTAACAGCACTATGGGGGATCTTATTACTATGAGGGGTCTGTAGAGAGCTTTATTACCACTGGGGGAACAATAGGGGGCCATATTACTACTGAGGGGTCTGTAGAGAGCTTTATTACCACTGGGGGAACAATAGGAGGGCTTTATTTCTACTGGGGGCTCTGTGAGGGTATTATTAATAATGGAGGGCTCTTCTACTGATGGGGGCACTGTTGGGGAGCATTATCACAGTTGGGGGCACTGTAGGGGCAGTATTACTAATGAGGGCATTCTAGAAGGGGATTACTATTGGTGGGACTATGAGGAGCACTATTACTATGGGGGACACTGATATTTCTTCAGGATAGTATTTGGGGGTATTGAGGGGCACAGCGAGCAGCAGGATAACACTGTGGGGACTCCAGGTTGGGAGATGATGAAATGTGAGGAAGCTAAGATGTCTGTGTGTCACACTCTGCAGAGACGAGGCGGCTGAGAGAAGTTCTCCGGACTGAAGATGACGACAGAGAGGATCTACATCAGAGGAGACGTCACCTGGAGGCCCTGGATGTGAAAGGTAAGTGCTGGTGCGAAAGGGGGGTCAGGTGGTTGACTTAGAGAATTGGGCCATATTCATTGGGGCTTGGGCCCCGGATCTTTTGAGACCCTAGCAATGCCCCTGCCTCCAGACACCAGTGACTATAATTTGATCCTGCGAAATGCTGGCTTTTCTGGTGAACTTCAGCAGGCTGTTCTCTGCCAGAATAGCCTGCCGGATCAGTGTGGAGGTGTGAACTATCCTCATACAGACCCTAGCACAGTCCATTATAAAGACCCCAGATCAGATTGTAGGTGACACGTTCCGTTAAAGATGACCATACACATTAGAATAATGTCCAAAAGGACAGGCGGATTGAACTCCTTTTGTAATGAGGGGTGATAATCTAGTAACAGGGGTTCTCTGGCAGCAGCTTTCTCTTTAGCTGCTTTCTCAGAGGTGTTGTCTGATCATACATATATCTAGGCTTGTTGGAAAGGATGGCGGCCGACAGCTATCTAAAGTATATAGTTAGTCTTAAAGGGGTTTTCTGAGGATTTTTTAACTGATGACCTATCCTTTGTTTGAGAAGGTAGCAACGCTCAAGGTAGTGCTACAGCCTTCTCTCTGCTTTGCCTAGGCCAGTCACGTCAGGTTCATCGATCCCATGACCTAGGCACAGCTCAGCCCTATTGAAGTGAATTGGGCTGAGTTGCGGTACCAAGCACAGCCGCTATGCAATATACGGCGCTGTGCTTGCTGAGCTGAGAGAAGGACGCAACATTACTGTGAGTTGTTGCCTTCTCAAACAGCTGATCAGCGCGGTCCTGAGTGTCAGATCCGAACCGATCAGATACTGATGACCTTTCCTGAGGATAGGTCATCAGTTAAAAAATCTTGGAAAAGCCCTTTAATCTATCTGTACTGATTAGATAGTGTAAGAGTGTGTTAGTACATGTCTCAGGAATGCTGACAGGTCCATGTTAAAGAGGTTGTCTCGTAAATATAAACCCTGTCAATGTCTTTTAACATATTTTGAGATATTTTGCTTATGTTCTGTCGATAATTATTTTCATGCTTAGTTATTAGTAGAGATGAGCGAACGTGCTCGTAACGAGCACTGTACTGCTCGGCTCCCCTGCACTCGCATGGGCGCAGGCAGCCGCTTCCGTCAGGTGAGGAGGACGGAAGCGGCTGCCTGCGCCCATGCGAGCGCAGGGGAGCCGAGCGGTACAGTGCTCGTTACGAGCACATTCGCTCATCTCTAGTTATTAGTATTACTAAGTGGTACTGTTCTTTATTATCTTGCTCTCGTGGCTTTAGGTTTCACATTTACAATGTGGATGAAGAAAACCCTGGTCTAGATGAACCCAGAGCTTGTTTTTATACTGCACAGATTATATCTGGGATGGAGCATTTACACCAAAACAGGATCATCTATCGTGACCTCAAACCAGAAAATGTGCTACTGGACAATGATGGTATAGTATGCTCAAACCTTTTAGACAATCAATGTAGATTTAATAAAGAGCAACTGATTATATATATATATATATATATATATATATATATATATATAGCAAAGTCTGTATAAGCAGCAGCACAAGTCAATGCAGAAAATAGCGGGTGCAATCCCTCCGGTGTAGGAAAATACGCCACTGATGTATAAAGTAGAAAGCGAGGCAGCACTCCAATGCATATGATAAAAAACGGAGCTTTATTCCCAGAAATGCAACGTTTCAGCCTTCTCTATGAGGCCTTTCTCAAGCATATGTGACCAGTGTAACAGCAAACATATAAATAGGCAAAGTAGGAGGGGTGATACCCCATGTGTTCAATTCACAATCAACCAATCATAAAGTTGTAAACACATCAAGTGTCAAAATAACGTGAAAACAAGTGCAATCATATTCATAGATCAATGTGATAACAATAATCAATACATATAAAAAAACCGTGTATCATGTCCAATAAGGTCTCTATAACTCTATAGAACCAAGTGATATCTCACAGTGAACGCTCCTTATGTTAAAAACATTACGATTACCAATCCTAATTGTTAGTAATACCTTCTTTGAGGATATCGGATGTTACAGGCACCATTCTCCATACGCAAATCCCGCGTCCGTTCATGGCTACTGCGCATGCCTGAAATCCCGTCGTCACATGACATGTCACCTGACATGTCACGAGGGCGGAAGCAGCGCATTGCCGTACGGAGTCTAGGCAACCACAAGAAACATAAACATAGTGCACCAGAGATTGCAGCCATACCACCGTAGCTGCAATCCTAAAGTGACACTGGAGGAGATGCCGCCTGGATAGAGCTCAAACTAGAGCTATAAGATTATATATATATATATATCTCTCTGGGCAAATTCAAAATTGTTCCTTAAAAACTGAGTCCTAAGTCATATACGCCACCATTAATCATCGACCTCCTTATGTGTATAAGAGGGGGGGAAGGGGAATCACCATCAAGTTACCCCAATGGAAAAATTCTCCCTAGTGGCCAATTCGGGATATGGAAACAGATTCCTGTCTCCCATCCCATTATTGTCCAATCACTCCACCCCCTCAATTATCACCACCAGATTGTATTGTGACTTCAAAGGACCAACCCTAAGGTTAGTATAAAGGAACAATGTATGTCCATCCTATATTGGATCAGGGCATATATCCCACATCCAATAAGGATAAACCATAAGACATTTGTGCCCATAAAACAGACATCTGTCCAGAAAAAATGGCACTCCAGCAGCACACCCAGTTTGTATATAGTAATTCTGTACTTAGGAAAAAAAATGTTTTCAAAATCATTGGTGCTTGTCCATCCAATATAACCCCAAAAGGCTTCATAGACCATCCCCAAATCTGAAACAAAAAATGTTGAAATCAGTATCAACAAATAAACAATACATAAACACTGGTCATCTTCCCATTCTACTCTCCAACTAGACCCTCCCACATGGTTAGTTCATTGATGCATCTAACTAAATACCCCCAAATTGAAATCCACATTTAATCCGCCAGGTTTAAGCGTTTGCAATCTATATATCCATTGTAACTCCTTCTGTTTCAGTCGCTTCTCCCTGTCTCCACCCCTATTGAGTGGAGGAACATGGTCAATGATCATAAATCTTAAATCTTTCTCTTTATGCGCCTTCTCCACAAAATGTTTAGGGACAGGGAGATCCATCCTTTTCTTTCTGATAGAATATCTATGTTGTGTGACTCTAGTTTTCACCTCAAGTGTGGTTTCACCCACATACCACAAGGGGCACGGACATTTAACAACATAAATCACAAAATTACTATTACACGTCATAAAATGTCTAATAGAATATGACGTTTTGGAGTGTGGAGGGATGAACGTCTCGGCCCTGTCCATGTATGCACAATTCACACATGACAGACACGGATGTTTTCCGTGTCTGTCATGTGTGAATTGTGCATACATGGACAGGGCCGAGACGTTCATCCCTCCACACTCCAACACGTCATATTCTATTAGACATTTTATGACGTGTAATAGTAATTTTGTGATTTATGTTGTTAAATGTCCGTGCCCCTTGTGGTATGTGGGTGAAACCACACTTGAGGTGAAAACTAGAGTCACACAACATAGATATTCTAACAGAAAGAAAAGGATGGATCTCCCTGTCCCTAAACATTTTGTGGAGAAGGCGCATAAAGAGAAAGATTTAAGATTTATGATCATTGACCATGTTCCTCCACTCAATAGGGGTGGAGACAGGGAGAAGCGACTGAAACAGAAGGAGTTACAATGGATATATAGATTGCAAACGCTTAAACCTGGCGGATTAAATGTGGATTTCAATTTGGGGGTATTTAGTTAGATGCATCAATGAACTAACCATGTGGGAGGGTCTAGTTGGAGAGTAGAATGGGAAGATGACCAGTGTTTATGTATTGTTTATTTGTTGATACTGATTTCAACATTTTTTGTTTCAGATTTGGGGATGGTCTATGAAGCCTTTTGGGGTTATATTGGATGGACAAGCACCAATGATTTTGAAAACATTTTTTTTCCTAAGTACAGAATTACTATATACAAACTGGGTGTGCTGCTGGAGTGCCATTTTTTCTGGACAGATGTCTGTTTTATGGGCACAAATGTCTTATGGTTTATCCTTATTGGATGTGGGATATATGCCCTGATCCAATATAGGATGGACATACATTGTTCCTTTATACTAACCTTAGGGTTGGTCCTTTGAAGTCACAATACAATCTGGTGGTGATAATTGAGGGGGTGGAGTGATTGGACAATAATGGGATGGGAGACAGGAATCTGTTTCCATATCCCGAATTGGCCACTAGGGAGAATTTTTCCATTGGGGTAACTTGATGGTGATTCCCCTTCCCCCCCTCTTATACACATAAGGAGGTCGATGATCAATGGTGGCGTATATGACTTAGGACTCAGTTTTTAAGGAACAATTTTGAATTTGCCCAGAGATATATATATATATATATATATATAATCTTATAGCTCTAGTTTGAGCTCTATCCAGGCGGCATCTCCTCCAGTGTCACTTTAGGATTGCAGCTACGGTGGTATGGCTGCAATCTCTGGTGCACTATGTTTATGTTTCTTGTGGTTGCCTAGACTCCGTACGGCAATGCGCTGCTTCCGCCCTCGTGACATGTCAGGTGACATGTCATGTGACGACGGGATTTCAGGCATGCGCAGTAGCCATGAACGGAACGCGGGATTTGCGTATGGAGAATGGTGCCTGTAACATCCGATATCCTCAAAGAAGGTATTACTAACAATTAGGATTGGTAATCGTAATGTTTTTAACATAAGGAGCGTTCACTGTGAGATATCACTTGGTTCTATAGAGTTATAGAGACCTTATTGGACATGATACACGTTTTTTTATATGTATTGATTATTGTTATCACATTGATCTATGAATATGATTGCACTTGTTTTCACGTTATTTTGACACTTGATGTGTTTACAACTTTATGATTGGTTGATTGTGAATTGAACACATGGGGTATCACCCCTCCTACTTTGCCTATTTATATGTTTGCTGTTACACTGGTCACATATGCTTGAGAAAGGCCTCATAGAGAAGGCTGAAATGTTGCATTTCTGGGAATAAAGCTCCGTTTTTTATCATATGCATTGGAGTGCTGCCTCGCTTTCTACTTTATATATATATATATATATATATATATATATATATATATATATATACACATTATCTAACAGTGTAAACACAATGTGTAATGTATAAATAAATAAATAAACTTTAACATTTATGACAAAAAGACCAACAAAAATACTGCCGATAAACTCCTGATGAAAAAAATAAATTTCTATGAATACTGGGTGAAAAATGAAATGTATAGGCTTCCTGGTCCCAGTTACAAGTGAAGAAAAAAGGGGCAGAAGCAGAGATGGCTGATGTAAGACAAGACAAAGTATTAGAACAAGAGCAGAATGGCTAAGTTGTAATTTTTTTTAGTAGCTATGAGTTAGCCCCTATCCTTCTTCTGTGGACACCTATGGGTTTACGGTGGTCCTAGTATAGAACAGGAATGTATGTAAAGTGGACTCAGATCTAATAGCTATAGTTTCTATACTATATTATATACCTATACTGGTATTTAAACTATGGTTCTATGAAATACCATTGTAATTGTGACTCTGGCTATCCCGGTATGTATCCTGAAAATCTGTATCTATACCTTAATGTGTACATTGTTTTTACATTCCCAAGATACTAGATACCATACAAAATGGCTAACAGGCAAGCCTTGTGATTCTTGGGTTCACCTTTCATGCAAACAATAGAGAAAGTCTTTTGATTCATCATGTGGGTACTTGAGTGACTTTCAGTATATTTCCAGGGAACGCATAGTAAATATTGTAGATGAGAGATGCAGGAACAATATCTGGTCTTGACGAATAAAGTCTTTGTTTGCTTTTCAGGGAATGTCCGTATTTCTGACCTTGGGCTGGCCGTGCAACTGAAGGAGAACAAGAACAGGACCAAAGGCTATGCAGGAACTCCCGGTAAATGAAGACTAGACGCAAACGTATTATAAGCTTACCTTCATAAGCCTAAACCAGAGTACCTACTACTGCTCTTTTAAATGAAAATTACAATGGCATGTGAAATGTGGAAGAAATTGTAATAACATAATAATAAAATGTCAGTGATCTTAACAAACTCCTATGAGTTTTGTAGCAACTGATCTATGTAAGCAGTTAATTATTGTGCCTTATAGTCTAGACCAGAGGTTAATCATCTGTTGATGAACCAAATCAACCCCTATGACCTCAATAAATAACTTATTGCAACCTAAAATATATTATTTTATATATATATTTTGGCATAACAAAGTTACTTTTTAAGTGGCTGTACATCTAAATTTAGATGCACACCGTGTTTTCACTTCTCCCCTGACACTGGAGAGTGATGGGGGTGGTCTGGGGGCAGGGGATGGGGCCATCAGCCCCCAGAAAATTCACTCAGTCAGGACTGGAGTAAATTTCAATCTAGGCGCATGGACTGTCTATACCTCATCATAAATTAAGCACATCCTCTGGCAGTGCAGGAGATATCAGAGATTGTCGTAAAACACTGGTCTTTGATAAGTGACCCCCACAGTGTAATACAATGTATTTACTAAATTGTAGTTTTATTTTTTCATACGTGGACTGAAATTTTTTTTTCAGGGTTCATGGCTCCTGAGCTGCTGAATGGAGAAGAATATGATTACTCTGTGGACTACTTCTCTTTGGGTGTAACTTTATATGAAATGATTGCTGCACGTGGTCCATTCAGATCAAGAGGGGAAAAGGTAACAAAATGTAGATGATATTAGATCTGGTCAATATTATCTGGTGTTGCAATATTTCACTTTAATCAGTATTCCTTTTATTTATTTTTTTAAATGTACTCATTGCATTGACAACAGGGATCATAGGCTCAAAAACTGCAGTCACCGATGCTGAAAATAACATTTTGCAAGACTGGGTCACACATACTGTAGGAGTCACCAGGCTTGGACATTGTGTAGTTTAGTGTTATATTTTTTCAGAACTTCCTAAAGATCTAAACTGAAGATTATTTTGTGTGTTTAAGTGGTCACTGTCATTTCACATATAAAGGGTAAAGTAAATTAATAATTTCTATGTACCACTTTATGGTTCTAATAAAAACTACAACCTGTTCCACAAAAATGAGCCCAGATATGGCTACATTGGTAGAAAAATATAAAAGTTATAGCTTTTGCAATGTGGGGACACAAAAATATAACTCATAAAACATATTAAACATGTTTTTAAAGTGGAAAGTAAACTAGAGATATTTAGAAATGCCACAATTGTGATGAGCTGTAGAATAACATTGTTAGTTATACTGCCAAAGCCAAAAACAATACAGCATTTACTATTTATTCCCATTTCACACCTCCAACAAAATGTGATAAAGGTTAATCAATAAATGATATATATCCCCAAATGGAATCATGAAAAAAAATCAAACTCTCATGTGGCTACTTCAGTGGGAAAATAAAAAATATGACTTTTACAATATTACAATAATAATAATTTTCAAGGTACGGAATAGTGCAGCCCTGAGTTCAAACCTGCACCCCGTCCCTACCTACTTGCACAGTCCGTCCTAAGCGCCGATTGCGCAACTGGATGGCGATCCCTAGCTTACGTACATGCTGGAGCTTACAGGGAGGGGTACAACTGGAGAAAACAACAAAGACAGAACACACGGACACGAAAATATTACCAGGCCGAGGTCAAGAGCCTGGAGGTCACGTCAATACCAAGGGATAACACTAGAGTAGAGTCAATAGAAGCCGAGGTCAGACGTCGAGAGGTAGTGTCAGTACAAGGGGTTAAACGAGGACGAGATAAAATAGTAGCCGAAGTCAGGAGCCAAGAGATCACGTAATACAAGGGAAGATACAGGGATGAGGTCAAGTACAAGCCGAGGTCAAAACAGCAGTCACAATAACAAACGATGCTGGTGAAGGTAAGAAGACCAATCACACCTGACGCTCAGCTCCCCTGCTGCTTCTTGCCTAGGGGATGGAGGATGGGACGCTGGCCACACTTGTGAAGCGTGCGTCGCCGGGTCCTCCTCTCCCCTTGGTTGCTAGGGAGACGAGGACGCTGGTTGCGTCCGAGGCCGGCTCCTCCTCATATGTGGGATGCTGAGAAGGAGTACGCCGCCAGCTCCCCGTTACAATAATATAAAAAAAATCACTCTATCCTGAAGGCTTAAAAGTGAACTTTCAATATGTGCATACAACTGTAGAGTAGGGCCCCAGAATTGCTTTTACAGAATGGAACCGTATGGAACCACATGACTTAGGTGCCGAATGAATGGATATACTCCAGAATCATATGAAATCCAATAAAACATGCCACATTTATTTTCTGTTGGATTTATGTGAAAGCTATCAATAAATCTCTGTATACCTCTGTATTGAATCTAAGGTACACAGAGGTCCATTTTCATTGATCCTCACTTTTAAGTATGTTTTGACTATTTAGCTTCATGTTAATGCTTGTTCTTTAATGTTTGACCAGAATCAAGTACAAAGCAACATTTGGTTGACCTTAGATGCATTACAAAGCATTGCACTGCCCTCTTGTGGTGTATTGCAAAATAGATATCTGACTTGCTTGCTAAAGTACCTATTAGTATTATTATTATGTTTTTTGTAAAATTTGTAAAATTTTTGTGAAGCCTCTTTCCCAGCCATTTAAATGTAGTGGACAATACTTAAATTTGTTTATACAGCACTAAGTTTAAAATCTGAACAAAGTAAATAATTTCTGTAATGATAATAATAATAATAATCTTTATATAGCACCAGCATATTCTGCAGCACTTTACAATTCATATGGTTCATGTACAACTGAAAGACTAGGAGTGAGGGCCCTGCTCGCAAGAGCTTACAATCTATGATATCCTACATGGCATTTTGTTTTCTCAAGGGTAAGAATTGTGCAGCAATTCATGGTTTCACAAACTAAATAAATTATGACCTATAGTGTGTTATAATGTGAATAACACCTTTTCTTCTGTGCTTTTATGTTTTAGGTAGAGAATAAGGATTTAAAGAATAGGATCCTCAATGATCCAGTAACATACACAGAGAAGTTCAGTAAGGATTGCAAATCCTTCTGTGAAGCCTTACTGGAAAAAGACCATAAGAAACGTATAGGGTTTAGAAATGGGAATTGTAATGATCTGCGAGTAGTTCCTTTCTTCAAAGATATAAACTGGAGAAAACTTGAAGCTGGTATGTCTAATAACTTGATATACGAATTAATGAAGCATAACGTGAACCTGACTGCGAAATTGTTATTATTGCCATTGTTATAAAGCCGTTATACGGTCTCCCGAGAACAAAAGTGTACAGAGTTGCAGATACCCATGAGTCTTTATTAGAGGAGAGCAAAATTATTTTACAGCCTTATAGGCATATATATGACTATAAGGCTATCTGCACATGCTGCAGGTTTGTATACAGAAAATCCACATGAAATCCGCATCAAACAGTATAAAAACTACGCATATCTGCACTACTTTTCATGATCAGATTGACTGACCCACTAATAAAAAAAGTAAAGGATCCCAGACTTTCAAGTTAAATTTAGGAGCAACTCTGCCATGTGTGAAGATCAGGCTAGTACCTACCTTAACCATGTGGGCATACCACTACTAGGACTCTCTTGCCACCTCTCTAGGCTCATGGTATACCAAGTTTATAGAATGATTTATTATACAGGGTGATTCAAAAAGAAGGGTGCAAAATTATAGCCTCAGTATTCATAAGTGAGAGAACAAGGCCCCAGTTTATTAACATGAAAAGACAAACTATCCAAGTTTTATCTATACAAATCTTTGTGTGATCTCTATTGGTGACATGCCGGATATCTAGGCAATAATCCAATTCTGTCCAGACACGTGCCAGCATATCCTTGGATATGGACTCCACTTTTTCAGTCATGTGTCATCTCGGGTCATTAAGATCCTGTTGCTGGAGAGGGGGGCAGATACTCTGAGTTCGTTATGTAGCCCCACAGAAAGATCTGAGGATCCTGGAAGTCAGAACAACATTGGTGAATCATTTATTCTGGGGAGCCACCGATCTAATGTTTCCAACTGGAAATGAAGAGGAGCACCATTCCACTGATAGACTATGTTTGACAGATCTTCCTCTATTTATGGCATAAGCCATTCCCTTAACATTTTCAGGTAAGAGTGGCCCTTGACAGTATCCTTGGCAAAAAAAGAAGGGACTGTAGACTTTGCGCCTGCTCACTACATAGAACACATTTACTCGATAAGGTCACATGGGTTTTCTGAGCCCCAGATTCTATCTTTGTGGTGATTGACCTTCCCACCGAGTTGAAAGGAAGTCTCATAGCTGAACTCCAGCCTGCCAGTTAATTTTATCCTCTTCCAATCACCCTTGTAAATGAATACAAAAGTCACTGAATTTTGGTTTCCTGTCCGATTTCAGCTCCTGCAGAATTTGTATTCTGTAAGGTTAGGTGGCAGGCCAAATATGGTAGCGTGGATCGCAGGAGATGGTTCCAAACCTGAAGAATTTGTAATCTGTATGGCTTACAACGCAAACGTGTTAATAAGATACACTATACCGTAGTTTGTGGCACTTTCAGTTCCATACTAGCCAGCCTGGTCGACTTTTTAGGACTATACTGTTACACGGCTCAGTTCCTGTTCACTTTCTCTTACGAAGTCTTAGGGCACATTACATAAAGAGTCAGTAGTTTTCGAATAGCTTCACCCAACATGAAGTGTTTATGTGGAGCACATTTATTTTACCAAATTGGTTCTTAAAATTTCAATGTCCTGTCACAGCAGACACCGTTCTTGGAAATTCCAACAGGCAAAAAGCTTTTTCTTTTTTCATCTTAAACTTGCCCTTTGTGTACAGGTTTAAACTAACCTAAAAATGCAGATTCAAGTAATCTGTCTAAAAGAAAACTGACTTTGTTGACCATAGCAACCAGTCAAATCACAGCTTTTATAGAAGCCAGTCACAGCACAGCTGTCCTAGAAACCAGTCACAGCACAGCTTTCATAGCAACCAGTCCCAGCACAGCTTTCACAACAAACAGTCACAGCACAGCTTTCATAGCAACCAGTCCCAGCACAGCTTTCACAACAAACAGTCACAGCACAGCTTTCATAGAAACCAGTCCCAGCACAGCTTTCACAACAAACAGTCACAGCACAGCTTTCATAGCAACCAGTCACAGCACAGCTTTCACAACAACCAGTCACATCACAGCTTTCATAGCAACCAGTCACAGCACAGCTTTCATAGCAACCAGTCACACAGCACAGCTTTCCTAGAAACCAGTCACAGCACAGCTTTCATAGCAACCAGTCACAGCACAGCTTTCATAGCAACCAGTCACAGCACAGCTTTCATAGCAACCAGTCACAGCACAGCTTTCATAGCAACCAGTCACAGCACAGCTTTCATAGCAACCAGTCACAGCACAGTTTTCATTTTTGGAGAGTAGAATTTGTTTAACTACAGACCATTACTTTTCACTATCGTTTTGGAATCACCCTGTATAATATACATATACATTATAGAAATTCTTATTTGTGATTTATCTTGCAAACTTCATGTATAAAATATTGTATGAAAAGAAACAATGTGTCTCATGAAAAATATCATCACTATCATCCAGGAACTGGTGGTAACACACTTGCTAAAATTATTATCATTCTTAGTATTTGATATCTATCTTCATTTTAACTAACTGAAATCTCAGCTTATAATATAAAGTAGAATATTCTGACAATAACTACAAAGCAGATGTACTGTATATTGACATGAATGTTGGTATAATAATCCTTAAAGGGTTTGTTTAACTTTTATTAAGTGATGGCCTATCCCGCAGCCCGCTGATCAGTTGTTCGGGTGCAGCTCTTGCACTGGAACTACACAGCACTGTATAGTGGAGGACGAGTGCTACTGTAGTGCTGCTCCCATTGAAGTCAATGGGGATAAAACACTACACACTTGAAAGAGCGGTGTAATTCTGGCAGTGGAGTTACACCCAAACAACTGATCGGCGGGGGTGAGGGGTGCCAGATGAGCTGGGAGTATTTTGCTTTGAGATATGGTATATTATCACTAAAGGCGTTTTTTTCTAAACTTGTGTTAATTCAGTCTCTATGAATTCATATTTATTTGTTTTGCTCGATCCAACAGGTATTCTTCCACCACCTTTTGCCCCCGACTCCAAGACAGTGTATGCTAAGGATATTCAGGATGTAGGAATGTTTTCAACAGTGAAAGGAGTCAACCTTGAGGATAATGATAAGCAATTCTTTGATGAGTTTGCTTCTGGAAACATTCCTATACCATGGCAAGAAGAAATGATTGAAACTGGCATCTATGATGAACTAAATGATGAAGTGAATGACGTCAGACGACACTCCACTGCGAATGACAACTCTGCTAAGTCTGGAGTATGTCGAATTGCATAGAGTTATCCACATTCGCCAGTTATGTAAAAGTGAAGTTAATTATCTTATTTTCTGTCTGTATTTAAGAACTTCACGTTAGGCTGTTGAAGCGTCCAGAACTGTTATGCACTTAATTAAAGACATTATGTTACGGCAAATATAATTGCCCCTCCCTATCCTCTTAGGAAAGAATTTATTACAAATAATTATTGGAAAGAGGGCTCTAGATGGAGAGATGCAAACATCAGCACGCTCTCTAATACATTTACTGTGGACATGAGAGAAGGTGTTTTTGTTGTTTCTTGATCGTGGATCTGCCGGCACTGGACTACTTGGAAAAGATAGTTTGATTGGACCTGTTAGAAATGTCTTTTTGTAACCATATCAACAATCTATTGTAAAAGCGAATGCATGGCGATTTGGCAAAAGATCTTTGCAACCATTTTTTATTACTTCACTGCTTTCATGAACCTTCCAAATATCCATTACCAAGAAGTGGGGAACAAATGAAAGGGTACATGGCTGCAGGATCATACTACACAGGGTTTGTTTGCAGTCTGTAACCATGGAAACACATAGATCCATAGATCAGCATATCAACTAAAGACGTAAAATATATATTTTTTATTCAGGCCATTTGCAAGTTTTATTTCAGTTGCATTGAAGTAGTAAAATGGTTGCCAAGGTGAGCTTTGTCTTTAAAGGTGATTTCAGTTCTAAAATAGTCCTAAGTATGAACAAGTTATAATGAATTAAACAAAGTATACAAACAATAAAACTTGTCTTAGAGTCACATTTTTATTATTATTTTTTACATCTGCTTAGGATAGCACAAAATATTGTGACCCTGTGTAACTTACATTATATTCTTCCCTTAGGGCCCTTGCACACGACCGTATGCGTTCCGAGACATATGTCCCGGAGCGGCATAGATCGTGTGCACGGGAGCGCACAGCATCATAGATCACAATGATGCTGTGCATGTCGGGCCGCCCGCGGGACTATTGTCCCGCACTCATAAGATCATATGTGCGCTACAATAGCCCCGAGGGCGACCTGCCATACACAGCTTCTTTGTAATCTATGATGCTGTGTGCTCCCATGCGCTCGATCTATGCCGCTCTGGGACATATGGCCCGCTCACGGACCGTATGTCTCGGAGCGCATACGGTCATGTGCAAGGGCCCTTATGCAGTGCCCAGGTAAAACTCTCTGTGACTATGGAAGAATATACATTGTGAGGGAAATTTATCAAAACTGGTGTTAAAGAAAACTGGCTTAGTTATCCATAGCAGCCAATCAGATTCCACCTTTCATTTTCAAAAGGAGCTCTGAAAAATGAAATGTGGAATCCGATTGGTTGATATGGGCAACTAAGCCAATTTCCCTTTACACCAGTTTTGATAACTTTCCCCCTTTATATTTATATGTGGATGTCCATTGCTCTTTGAGTGCATAGATTTCAATCTACCCCATACATCAGTATTTTCTAAAATGGCAGTCTCATGAATACTGTGCTCCATCGTCTACTGACATTGGAAGAAATGGCTGGAAAGTAAAGCTGCACAATGTTCATTATTGTAAAATAAATATCTACTATTGAGTCCTGATAACTGATGTACACTAGTTCCAGGGTTCAAGTAACAGAAGAGACTGTAGAGAGACAAGTTCATTTATTTTTTTTAATTTTTTTTAGGTTATGCTTATTTAAAAAAATCCAAAATAGCATATCTGATCTGTATGTGTTCAGCCAAAATCAGGAATAGGTGGTTGCTCAAAAAATATGAAAGTAGCAGGATCTGGGAATGTCCAGTAAATCACATTTAGATAAATTCCCCCTCCCCCCACACACTTATATCTTTAATCACATGTATTATAAAAATGATTGATAGACAGTTTATCTGATAAGGTGTTTTCTGAAAAATGTCATTTTCTCTAGGTGTGTTGCATGCTACTAACTAGCAGCTGACAATCTACAATTTGACATTATACAGTACCTTGCAATCATATCTATATTAATTGAATGTATGTGATTGTAATATAGAAATGCTGAGACTACACTTTTTTTATTTTGATGCTATAAGTTAATAGAAATGAATAGAAAATGGCAACATTCGTAATGACATGGACTGCCTTTTACAAAACACCAATGCTACAGTTATAGTTCTCTGTTATGTAAAAATTATTTACAGAAACATAAAGTTGGTTCATAATTTGTAATAAAAAATGTAAAATATATTTTCAGCAAAAATATTACAACAATTACAGGACTACACTGATTTCAGCTGAAATTATAGAAACCTTTTATATTACTATTATTTCATTTCTATATTCACAGCACCTCCAGTGAATGCTATATCTTTCTCTTGATGACATATAGTTGCTATGCATTATGTTTCTTTTAAGTCTGTACATTTGAACATATCTGCTGTGTATACTTCTGAATATACTGTATAGAATGACTTTGTCAAACTTTAAAATAAAAATGAGAAAAATAATTGTTTTTCTTAAACAACTAGATATCATCTTTTTTTTTAGGTTTGATTAAGGGTACTGCTGCTTGTAGTGGAAAAATCCACAGCGGGAAATACCTATCAAGTAGTGCAGTGAACTTTGGCATGGAAATGCTGCAGATTTACTTCACAATGCAAAGAGTGAAATCCGTGGTAGAAATCCACACCATAAATCGACATGCTGCAAATTTAAAATCCACACCACATGTCAAGTTATGTGTAAATTTCATTACGGATACTTTCTGCAGCATGTGGATGAGACTTGTTAACATCTGATTCATTTTGCTGCTAAGTTAGGGTGACCGTCACCGTTGTGGATTCCGTTATTGTTTTCCATTATAACATGGTTATAACGGAAAATAACGGAATCCATAAGACGGAAGTCAAAACGGAAGTCTTTAAGAGGCATTCTGTTTTGATCCTTCATAATAAAAGTGTATGTGCAGCATAAATGATCCATCTGGTTTCCATTATGCAGGAGTCCAGTCCTGCATAATGGAAATCAGGACGGATCCGTTATGGTGCCCATAGACTTGTATTATGATGGAATGCAAAATGGAGGCGTTTAAAAGGCATTCCGTTTTGCTTTCTGCCATAATAGAAGTCTTTGGGCAAACTATCATAACGGATCTGTCTGGTTTCCATTATGCATGACTGTTGACAGGACTTTTGTTTTTCGTCTTGCATAATGGAAACCAGACAGATCCGTTATGATAGCCATAGACTTCTATTAGGACGGAGCAAAACGGAAGCCTTACGTCTTATGAATTCCGTTGTTTTCTGTTATAACCATGTTAGAATGGAAAACAATAACGGAATCCATAACAGTGATGTGAACCCTAACTGCAGTTCTTTCAGATTTGATGACAAACATAGTATAGCATAAAGTACTATTTTAATGGAATCCACAACAGAACTACTGGTGGACCCCATCTAATATATAAAGCTGAGTGTATGTATGTGTGTGTGTATGTCCGCTAAAGGAATCCACACCGTCACAGCTATAATCATGAAATTTGGCACACAGGTACATCAAGTGTCCGAGAAGTTTTTAGAATGGGTCTCAGCTCTCCAGGACGTACCGTTACTGAGATATTCCCAAAAAATGCATTAGCCAATAGAAGCCTGGTCACATGACCCTTATCAGCCAATAGAAGCTCACAGGCAGTTAGTCTCCACACACACCAGGTTTCCATAACAACCTAGCCAGTTCACTGCTGTAGGTCTGCTTTAAAGGGGCAGAGCGCTCTGGATGACACTGTTAAAGGAGTATTCCGGTTACCATAAATATAACTCATGTTTTAGACTAACTCATGCTCAATCATTACCTCATATAATGTAAATTTCACATATTTACTGTTCAGTAGTAATAAAAGATGTTTTCTTCAACTGCTACCCACTGTGTTTCCTCCTAAATTACTATGGCATTGACCTGTAATTCAGGCCACCCTCAAAAGAAGGACTTAAAAGCCCCACCCCCAGGTCCCACTAAGCCACGCCCCGACTCAGTCAGGCCACGCCCCTTCCACTGCACATCTGACCGGGATTGAAAAATCAACTTCTGTCAGCTGCAGGGGAGGGAGGGTGAATTTCTCCCTGCAGCTCATGCTCAATCTGCACAGTGCTGCTGTCTGAGAGTGAGCTGTTCAAAAGGAAACCCGTGTGTCCATCCAGGCCCTGCGCATAACAGGACAGGGAGTCTGAAAGCCAGAATGTCCAGCCTTCCCCCAACGTGAAGCTGTGCCACCGGTCCCCATGAAGCCACACCCCCAAACACAAGGCCACACCCCCTGGTTCCATGAAGACATGGAGGAGAAGCTGTCTGAGCGTGAGCTACTGGAAGGGTGGACATCCCTGTGTCTGTCCAGGCCCTGTGCCGGACGGTGGACAGGGAGTCTGAAAGCCAGACTGTCCAGCCTAAAACCGTACCTCTGGCCACCCTAGGGGCAGGCTGATGTTAGGGTGGCCAGATGTCCGGCTTTAGGCTGGACAGTCCGGTTTTCTGGCTCCCTGTCCTCCATCCGGCGCAGTGCCTGGACGGACGTAGGGATGTCCACCCTTTCAGTAGCTCACGCTCAGACAGCTTCTCCTCCATGTCTTCATGGAGCCAGGGGGCGTGGTCTCATGTTTAGTGGTGTGGCTTCAGGGGGATTGGGGGCGCTACTTCACGTTTGGGGGAATGACCGGTGAGGCTGGATTTCTGGGCTGAAGACAGTGGCCACCCTAGCTGCTGTGGAGGTCACAGTTAAAGGGGAGGGCACTGTGGATGTTTCTGTTAAGGGGCGGGATGCTGTGGAGGTCACTGTTAAAGGGACTGGCACTGTAGAGGTCACTCTCGATATCTTTTAACAACACACACAAACATTAAATTAAATGGATTAAATATACCCGGGCGAAGCCAGGTCCTTCAGCTAGTTAAAAAAATATATGGTTTTTCAGGGATTGTTTGAATTCATTATATAGCACATGACTATGGCTTCCATTTTGAAAGAAATCCACAATACATTTGTGAACAGAGCCTTAAAGCGCACTACAAAATTGTGTTAGCATCATAGCAAAGACTTTGATCAGTGGGGTTCTAAGTGCTGAGATCCCCACCAATCTCTAAAACATGGATTCATAAGCACTCAGCTGAGTGTACTTTTCTCCATTTTTCTATCTTCATTACTGTTTTCAGCATCAAGGAAAACTCCTCATTTTGGTGATCTTCGGGGTTCTCAGCACTCAAACCCCCACCCATCAAAACTTCTGATATGTTGATATGACATATCCAAAATTTTTTTAAAGTGTAGGTACTCATTAATATATAAACTTAGTTATACCATAGGTAAGGACCCATTCACACAACTGTGTGAATGAGTCCGCATCTATTATGCAATTTTGCGGAATAGATGAGGCCCCCAGGGGCGTAACGATCGCGGTCGCAGAGGGTGCGACCGTGACGGGGCCCGGCGGGGGAAGGGGGCCCGCAAGTGCATGTAATTGTCAGTTGGCCCCGGGCCCCTCTCTGTTTTAGGCAGGCGCGGAGTCAGGAGCAGAGGCCCGCCCCATACCACCCCCAGCCAGCAGGTCCCCACGCGGCATGCCCACCCCATTACCACCAAGCTGGAGTGGTCAGCCTCCCGAGTCCCGGCTCCGGCTGCGAGTGGCTCTGTGATCCCGCGAGACCTGCTGCTGGGTCACATGTCTCACGGGATCTTCCTGACCGGATGTTCGGGCGCTAAATGGGGACTGAGGAGAAGGCGGCGGCACACCAGGTAAGTATATTTTGTGTGTGTCTGTCCATTTTAACATCTGGGGGCACCCACCTGGGCTATAAAAGAATTTAAAAAAAAATCTGGGGGCACCTGGGCTATAAAAGAATAAAAAAAAAAATCTGGGGGCACCTTGACTATAAAAGAATTAAAAAAAAAAATCTGGGGGCACCTGGGCTGCCTGGAAAAGGCAGGCAATCGATTATAAAGTGGGGGGGGGGGGCAAATTAAAAGTTTGCCCTGGGGCCCATAGACCTCTAGTTACGCCACTGACGGCCCCATTCACTTCTATTAGAGCGGGCAGCCGCAGCTAAAAAAAAGTCTAATATATATGTGGGTCTTCATCCTTTTTCAGTGATTGTATTTTGACATTCAAGGAGAAGCAGTCATTATTTCCATATTAAAATTTGCTTTTCGGGGATCATTCGTTGCAAATAGATGAATGACACAGGAATTACCACAAATCAAAGTGTTGGTGAATTACTCATGTCTTGTAAAATAACACCATAAAAATATATACGTAATGCAAAAGGTTATCTTGAGAATCATCTGTTCGAATCTCCTTTTTTATGCTGCAGCTGGTTATTTTTCTGCTGCTCACATTGATTTTTATCTGTGGTTCCCCTTGTAGCAATACCATGATTTTATGCAATTTTCTGTTTTAGAATAAGGGCAGTTCGCTACATTTCTTTAACCAAAAGTCCCTAGAAAGACATACAGTCATGAAAAAAAACAAAGGAAGCCCTCTCTTAATTCTATGGTTTTACATCTGAGGTAAAAAAAATCTGGTCATTTGGTCTTAAAATTAGGTAAAAACAGCAGATTGAAAAACACACAACAGACTCCATTGTGCCATTATTTATTCAACAAAATGAAGTCAAAACGGAAAAGCCATGTGTGAAAAACCGAGTACACCCCATGAATCAATTTTGTGGAACGGGTTCGGACCCATTCATTTTCACTTCCGTTCTGTGGCCCCGCAAAAAAATAGAACATGTCCTATTCTTGTCCACAGTCACGGACAAGATAAGGTGTTTCTATAGTGCTGGCACATGGACTGTGTCTGTGTTTTGTGAATCCGCAATTTGCGGATCCACAAAACACATGCGGACATGTGAATGGACCCCTCATATTCTGTAAGACTTTATCAGTCTTTATCAGTCTTTCACAGTTCTGGAAGAATGAGTTTGCAACGTTGCTTCAGTTCATTGAGATTTGAGGGCATTCATTCTTGAACAGTTTTACAGGTAAAGGGCTAAACCCTTTAAAGGGAACCTGTCATCTCCGAAACACCCCCTGAACTAGAGTAAGCGTTGTATAGTGTAAGTGATGCTGAATCCGAATATGAAAGTTTTATCTTCATACTCACTTCTATTCCGACGCTGTGCTCCCACAAACCAGCAGTAAAATGCATTAAGAGGACTCTTCTTTGAGTCCTCTCCATTATGTGAGTGAGCATCGGAGTCCAGTGAGTGCATTTTACTGCATGTTTGTGGGAGCACAGCGTCAGAATGGAAGTGAGTATGAAGATAAAACTTACATATTCGGATTCAGCATCACCACAGAATTTAAATTGGGTTGACGTCTGGACTTTGACGTGGTCATTTTTTTAGCCATTCTGTTGTAAATTCGTTGGCATGCTTGCAATTATTATCCTGCTGCATGACCCAGCTTTGGACAGCTTTAGCTATTGGATAGATGGGATCACATTTGACTCTAGAATACTTTGATATACAGAGAAGTCCAGGGCTGGCTCATTGACTGCAAGGTTCCCAGGTCATGTGTCTACAAAACAAGCCTAAAGAATCACCCTCCACCAACATGCTTGACAGTTAGTATGAGATATTTGTGCTGGTATTCTGTGTTTGGTTTTCACCAAACGTAGAACTGTGCATTATGGCCAAAAATCTCCACTTTGGTCTTGTCTGTCCAAAGAACATCATTCCAGAAGTCTTTTTCAGATGCAAAATACTGACATGTCCTTTTTAGAAAAATGAGCCTCTTACAAGCCATTATTGTTCAGTCTTGTTCTAATTGTATTGTCATGAACTTGAACAATTAACATGCTGAGGCTTTTAGAGTTTTTCTCTAAGCATTCCACGGTCTGACCTTGGGGTGAATTTGCTGAGATGTCCACTACGGGAAAGATTGTCAACTGTCATGAAAGTTTTACACTTGTGTAAATTTTTTCTCATTTTAAAATGGAGGACTTCAGATTGTTTGGCAATGACCGTATAATTCTTTACAGATAGGCAGCAACAATTGTTTCTCTAAGATAATTGCTGACTTCTTTCCCCCATGGAATAGTATTAACACACGCCTGAATGCTTCAGACCAGCAAACTCCCTAAAATTCAACATTTATAGAGGTAGTCACACTTTCTGATGATCATTTAGTCAAGGACATTTGATTAGAATCAAATGACTGCTACTTACCGTCTTGATTGTTATTGAAGCAGTAAGGGTTTGTGTCTCCTTCTCCTTGACTGTGTGCTGTCCAATCACAGCTATTGTGTCACAGCTATTGAGAAAAAAAGCTCACCTTCTACTTGGCTGTGATGTGGTCCACCCTGTGATTGGAAATCTCACAGCCAGGGAGAAGGAGATGCCCACTGAGAAATGCGTCCGTCTCCTCCTCCTTGTACCGATGCTGTTGATAGCAAAACAAGAACGGGGGGCACAGTGTCCCAATGGAGCAGCATATCTGAAAAAAAATTGTTATATCACATCTCCTAAACATGCCCAACAGTTCCAGGTATTAATATTGTAGTCTCAGAACCAGTAAAAGGTCCTCTTTAAGTTTTCACACACAACTTCTACATTTTGGTCTTATTTTTTATTAAACAAATAATGACACGGTATAATCTGTCATATGTTGTTGTTCATCGGAGGTTGTATTTACCTAACTGTAAGACCTTCTCAGGACCAAATTTATTTTATTATGTCCTAATATGTAAAGCCATACAATTCAAAGGTGATTTACTTCTTATGACTGAATAAAAACTAACTAGGCATATGCAAGGAGCACATAGGTCTGTCATTGTAAATGTGCTTTTCTACTGGATACATTTTATACATGTGATTTTTTTTTTCTCATTTGGTTATATATATACAGTACAGACCAAAAGTTTGGACACACCTTCTCATTCGAAGAGTTTTCTGTATTTTCAGGACTATGAAAATTGTAGATTCACACTGAAGGCATCAAAACTATGAATTAACACATGTGGAATTATATACTTAACAAAAAAGTGTGAAACAACTGAAAATATGTCTTATATTCTAGGTTCTTCAAAGTAGCCACCTTTTGCTTTGATTACTGCTTTGCACACTCTTGGCATTCTATTGATGAGCTTCAAGAGGTAGTCACCTGAAATGGTATTTCAACAGTCTTGAAGGAGTTCCCAGAGATGCTTAGCACTTGTTGGCCCTTTTGCCTTCACTCTGCGGTCCAGCTCACCCCAAACTATCTCGATTGGGTTCAGGTCTGGTGACTGTGGAGGCCAGGTCATCTGGCGTAGCACCCCATCACTCTCCTTCTTGGTCAAATAGCCCTTACACAGCCTGGAGGTGTGTTTGTGGTCATTGTCCTGTTGATAAATAAATGATGGTCCAACTAAATGCAAACCGGATGGAATAGCATGCCGCTGCAAGAGGCTGTGGTAGCCATGCTGGTTCAGTTTGCCTTCAATTTTGAATAAATCCCCAACAGTGTCACCAGCAAGGCACCCCCACACCATAACACCTCCTCCATGCTTCACGGTGGGAACCAGGCATGTAGAGTCCATCCGTTCACCTTTTCTGCGTCGCACAAAGACACGGTGGTTGGAACAAAAGATCTCAAATTTGGAGTCATCAGACCAAAGCACAGATTTCCACTGGTCTAATGTCCAATCCTTGTGTTCTTTAGCCCAAACAAATCTCTTCTGCTTGTTGCCTGTCCTTAGCAGTGGTTTCCTAGCAGCTATTTTACCATGAAGGCCTGCTGCACACATTCTCCTCTTAACAGTTGCTGTAGAGATGTGTCTGTTGCTAGAACTCTGTGTGGCATTGACCTGGTCTCTAATCTGAACTGCTATTAACCTGCGATTTCTGAGGCTGGTGACTCGGATGAACTTATCCTCCGCAGCAGAGGTGACTCTTGGTCTTCCTTTCCTGGGGCAGTCCTCATGTGAGCCAGTTTCTTAGTAGCGCTTGATGGTTTTTGCGACTGCACTTGGGGACACTTTCAAAGTTTTCCCAATTTTTCGGACTGACTGACCTTCATTTCTTAAAGTAATGATGGCCACTCGTTTTTCCTTACTTAGCTGCTTTTTTCTTGCCATAATACAAATTCTAACAGTCTATTCAGTAGGACTATCAGCTTTGTATCCATCTGACTTCTGCCCAACACAACTCATGGTCCCAACCCCATTTATAAGGCAAGAAATCCAACTTATTAAACCTGACAGGGCACACCTGTGAAGTGAAAACCATTTCAGGTGAAGCTCATCAAGAGTGTGCAAACCAGTAATCAAAGCAAAAGGTTGCTACTTTGAAGAACCTAGAATATAAGACATATTTTCAGTTGTTTCACACTTTTTTTAAGTATATAATTCAACATGTGTTAATTCATAGTTTTGATGCCTTCAGTGTGAATCTACAATTATATATATATATATATAGTTTACCAGCTTACAGTTGGGGGACAGTAGAGAATCGATCAGTATTGAATAAAGTAATTACCTTGTATTACAAATCAGATGTGGATCTGCTGTGTCACTTTAACAGATTTAGATTGGGGCTACTGCTAAGGGAGTTAACTTTGTGGCCCTCCTTGTCTTCACCCATTAAACCCCTGTACAGGAATCTAGTCTTCACCGCAGGTGACTGCTGATCCATGGGGGTCAAGAGGCAGAACCATAGTCAGGCTGAAAGTCAGGAAAGGCAATGCGACCCAATGAACAGTCTGTCAGGATGGTCAGTTTGGGGTCAGAAAAAAGATCAGGAAGCAGTCAAAGCTGGTAAACAGGCAGAAGCCAGTTCACAGGCATAAAAAGGTATTATTTGCAGGAACCTAGCTAAGTAGAACCTTCCCACAGGAGAAAAGGCCTTAAAGGGGTTGTCTCACTTCAGCAAATGGCATTTATAATGTAAAGAGAGTTAATACAAGGCACATACTAATGTATTGTGATTGTCTATTTTACCTCCTTTGCTGGCTTGATTAATTTTTCCATCATATTATACGTGGCTTGTTTCCATGGTTACGACCACCCTGCAATTCATCAATGGTGGCCATGCTTGCACATTATAGAAAAAAGTGCCAGCTTATGTGAGATGCAAGCACTTTCTCCTATAGTGTAAAAGCATGGCCACCGCTGATGGATTGCAGGGTGGTCGTAACACTGGAAACGAGCAGTGTATAATGTAATGTAAAAATGAATCCAGCCAGCAAAGAAAGCAATATGGATAATAACAATACATTAGTAAGTGCCGGGTATTAACTTCCTCTACATAATAAATGCCACTTGCTGAAGTGACACAACGCCTTTAAGTACACTAAGGTGAGTAGTCATTGGCTAGGAAAGATCAGAGTGCCCACGCTGACCTTTTAAGACGTGGAGGATGCTTGACACATGCCCTACAGGCAGAACAGAAGTGGGCCTCGCTCAGCCTTCAAGATAAGAATTCCGGCAAGACGTGAATGCCAGCAAGAAACAGGATGCAGCCTACGAGGAAGAAATGAACTACTCCAGCAGGCCAGGCCCACCGAGAAGAGGAAGGAGATGCTGATGGGTCCTAGCCTCCAGAACGTGGGAACGGGAGAGCAGGTCATGGATTAGCGGCAGGTGCAGACACTTTGTATAATAAAATATTTGTTTAAGCCAGAGGAGAGTAAAAAAAATCCTTGATAAGCATTGATAATTAAAAGAAAATTGTAGAAAAGAGATAAAGTTCTTCTAATTTCATAAGGCTAGTTTCTCACTAGTGTATCTCACTATGTATCTGGCAGGTAACAGCCTACTGGATCTCTCTGCATTCCAGCCTTGCTGGAAGCTAAAATTTCGCTGTCTGACACCATTAACTATAATGGGGACAGGCAGAGAAGCGGACGCAACCTGGCAAATATGCCTTCCAGTACAGCCTGCTACAGGATTGCCTTAGGAGTCATCCTCCATTGGATGCCATATCAATGTGTTATTCTTCCATTGAAAAAGCATTGCTTAAAGGAGAGAGTAAAATGGTTCACAATTAGAGATGAGCAAGCATACTCGTTCTAGCTTGGTGCTCGTTCGAGTATTAGGGTACTAGTAAGTGCTCGCTGCTCGGACGAGTATCTCGCCATGCTCGAGGAAATGGCAACTTCCGCATCGTGCTTTTTTGGCGCCTAAAAACACAGCCAATCACAAGCCAGGAGACTCTGCGTACCACCCAGCATCACGTGGGGCCCTTACATGTCGATAGCAGGGGTTGGCTGGCCTGATCAGGTGACCCTGGAATATACTACCGACTGGCCGCGGTGCTCGGCTCAGATGCCGTCTGGATGTCGTTAGGGATAGAGCTGCTGCCTTTCAGGGACAGTGTTAGGGCCTGCATTTAGTTGTCTGTTAGGCAGGGATCACCCACAAAGAACCCAACAGCCCTTCTAAGGGCTAGAAGACATTTTTTTTTTTTTTTTTGTCACTTGACTGGCTGGCACTAGTAGTGCAGCTATCGCCATATCTAACCCTGTTTTTTTTTATTGTTCTATCTCAGTGATACAAATCCATTGCACACAGCACTGTGGAACCATTCTGTGTGTCACAGTTCAGCACTGACTCACTCCAATCCATATATACTGTCCAGGTGACACTTTCTGTACGTCACACAATACAACCAAGTCATTTGCTACCAATATCATCTACAGCTTGATCCAGAAAACTCTCTGTGCGACATTTGTCTGGGTCGCAGACTAAATAGCCACCGTTAACAGGGTGTCAGTCAGTTCTACCATATTTCCTGCACGTCACGTTCCCAAAAAAACAAAATATAAAAAAAATAATTATTTTTTCAGTTGTTTTAGCTCAGTGATACAAATCCATTTTACTCAGCTGCGTGTAACCTTTCTGTGTGTCACAGTTCAGCACATTCGCTCCCATCCGTATATACTGTCCAGGTGACACTTTCTGTACGTCACACAATACAACCAAGTCATTTGCTACCAATATCATCTACAGCTTGATCCAGAAAACTCTCTGTGCGACATTTGTCTGGGTCGCAGACTAAATAGCCACCGTTAACAGGGTGTCAGTCAGTTCTACCATATTTCCTGCACGTCACGTTCCCAAAAAAACAAAATATAAAAAAAAAATATTTTTTCAGTTGTTTTAGCTCAGTGATACAAATCCATTTTACTCAGCTTTGTGTAACCTTTCTGTGTGTCACAGTTCAGCACATTCGCTCCCATCCGTATATACTGTCCAGGTGACACTTTCTGTACGTCACACAATACAACCAAGTCATTTGCTATCAATATCATCTACCGCTTGATCCAGAAAACTCTCTGTGCGACATTTGTCTGGGTCGCAGACTAAATAGCCACCGTTAACAGGGTGTCAGTCAGTTCTACCATAGTTCCTGCACGTTACGTTCCCAAAAAAAACAAAATTGTAAAAAAAATATAAAAAAACAAATATAAAAAAAAATTATTTTTTCAGTTGTTTTAGCTCAGTGATACAAATCCATTTTACTCAGCTGCGTGTAACCTTTCTGTGTGTCACAGTTCAGCACATTCGCTCCCATCCGTATATACTGTCCAGGTGACACTTTCTGTACGTCACAGAATACAACCAAGTCATTTGCTACCAATATCATCTACCGCTTGATCCAGAAAACTCTCTGTGCGACATTTGTCTGGGTCGCAGACTAAATAGCCACCGTTAACAGGGTGTCAGTAAGTTCTACCATATTTCCTGCACGTCACGTTCCCAAAAAAACAAAATATAAAAAAAAAATTATTTTTTCAGTTGTTTTAGCTCAGTGATACAAATCCATTTTACTCAGCTTTGTGTAACCTTTCTGTGCTGTCACAGTTTCAGCACATTCGCTCCCATCCGTATATACTGTCCAGGTGACACTTTCTGTACGTCACACAATACAACCAAGTCATTTGCTACCAATATCATCTACAGCTTGATCCAGAAAACTCTCTGTGCAACATTTGTCTGGGTCGCAGACTAAATAGCCACCGTTAACAGGGTGTCAGTCAGTCCTACCATAGTTCCTGCACGTTACGTTCCCAAAAAAACAAAATTGTAAAAAAAAAACAAATATAAAAAAAAAATATTTTTTCAGTTGTTTTAGCTCAGTGATACAAATCCATTTTACTCAGCTTTGTGTAACCTTTCTGTGTGTCACAGTTCAGCGCATTCGCTCCCATCCGTATATACTGTCCAGGTGACACTTTCTGTACGTCACACAATACAACCAAGTCATTTGCTATCAATATCATCTACCGCTTGATCCAGAAAACTCTCTGTGCGACATTTGTCTGGGTCGCAGACTAAATAGCCACCGTTAACAGGGTGTCAGTCAGTTCTACCATATTTCCTGCACGTCACGTTCCCAAAAAAACAAATATAAAAAAAAAATATTTTTTCAGTTGTTTTAGCTCAGTGATATAAATCCATTTTACTCAGCTGCGTGTAACCTTTCTGTGTGTCACAGTTCAGCACATTCGCTCCCATCCGTATATACTGTCCAGGTGACACTTTCTGTACGTCACACAATACAATCAAGTCATTTGCTACCAATATCATCTACAGCTTGATCCAGAAAACTCTCTGTGCGACATTTGTCTGGGTCGCAGACTAAATAGCCACCGTTAACAGGATGTCAGTCAGTTCTACCATATTTCCTGCACGTCACGTTCCCAAAAAAACAAAATATAAAAAAAAAAAATATTTTTTCAGTTGTTTTAGCTCAGTGATACAAATCCATTTTACTCAGCTGCGTGTAACCTTTCTGTGTGTCACAGTTCAGCACATTCGCTCCCATCCATATATACTGTCCAGGTGACACTTTCTGTACGTCACACAATACAACCAAGTCATTTGCTACCAATATCATCTACCGCTTGATCCAGAAAACTCTCTGTGCGACATTTGTCTGGGTCGCAGACTAAATAGCCACCGTTAACAGGGTGTCAGTCAGTCCTACCATAGTTCCTGCACGTTACGTTCCCAAAAAACAAAATTGTAAAAAAAATATAAAAAAACAAATATAAAAAATAAATTATTTTTTCAGTTGTTTTAGCTCAGTGATACAAATCCATTTTACTCAGCTGCGTGTAACCTTTCTGTGTGTCACAGTTCAGCACATTCGCTCCCATCCGTATATACTGTCCAGGTGACACTTTCTGTATGTCACACAATACAACCAAGTCATTTGCTACCAATATCATCAACCGCTTGATCCAGAAAATTCTCTGTGCGACATTTGTCTGGGTCGCAGACTAAATAGCCACCGTTAACAGGGTGTCAGTCAGTTCTATCATATTTCCTGCACGTCACGTTCCCAAAAAAACAAAATATAAAAAAAAAAAAAATTTTTCAGTTGTTTTAGCTCAGTGATACAAATCCATTTTACTCAGCTGCATGTAACCTTTCTGTGTGTCACAGTTCAGCACATTCGCTCCCATCCGTATATACTGTCCAGGTGACACTTTCTGTACGTCACACAATACAACCAAGTCATTTGCTACCAATATCATCTACCGCTTGATCCAGAAAACTCTCTGTGCGACATTTGTCTGGGTCGCAGACTAAATAGCCACCGTTAACAGGGTGTCAGTCAGTTCTACCATATTTCCTGCACGTCACGTTCCCAAAAAAACAAAATATAAAAAAAAAAAATATTTTTTCAGTTGTTTTAGCTCAGTGATACAAATCCATTTTACTCAGCTTTGTGTAACCTTTCTGTGTGTCACAGTTCAGCACATTCGCTCCCATCCGTATATACTGTCCAGGTGACACTTTCTGTACGTCACACAATACAACCAAGTCATTTGCTACCAATATCATCTACAGCTTGATCCAGAAAACTCTCTGTGCAACATTTGTCTGGGTCGCAGACTAAATAGCCACCGTTAACAGGGTGTCAGTCAGTCCTACCATAGTTCCTGCACGTTACGTTCCCAAAAAAACAAAATTGTAAAAAAATATAAAAAAACAAATATAAAAAAAAAAAATTATTTTTTCAGTTGTTTTAGCTCAGTGATACAAATCCATTTTACTCAGCTGCGTGTAACCTTTCTGTGTGTCACAGTTCAGCACATTCGCTCCCATCCGTATATACTGTCCAGGTGACACTTTCTGTATGTCACACAATACAACCAAGTCATTTGCTACCAATATCATCTACCGCTTGATCCAGAAAACTCTCTGTGCGACATTTGTCTGGGTCGCAGACTAAATAGCAACCGTTAACAGGGTGTCAGTCAGTTCTACCATATTTCCTGCACGTCACGTTCCCAAAAAAACAAAATATAAAAAAAAAATTATTTTTTCAGTTGTTTTAGCTCAGTGATACAAATCCATTTTACTCAGCTGCGTGTAACCTTTCTGTGTGTCACAGTTCAGCACACTCGCTCCAATCCGTATAATCTGTCCAAGTGACACTTTCTGTACGTCACTTAATTCTACCGGACTTAATTTTTTTATTTTTTTTATCATACACCTGTATACAAAAAATGTTGAACCCCAGGGCTAAGGGTCGAGGGCGAGGGCGTGGGCGTGGGCATTCAATTACTGCAGGGGGCAGAGGCCGTGGTCCTGGGCAGGGTGAGACAGTACCCGCTGATGAGGGATCAGGGGAACACCGCAGAGCTACACTCCCTAGCTTCATGTCTCAACTTACAGGGACACGTGGTAGAGGACTGTTGAAACCACAACAGTGCGAACAGCTGATCTCGTGGATTGCGGACAATGCTTCAAGTAATTTGTCCACCAGTCAGTCTTCCACGCAGTCCACCCACGTTACCCAAGGGAGCACTCCTATGGCTCCTCCACCTCAACCTCCTTCCCCCCAGTCTGCCCCCTCCCAGGAAAATTTGGAATGTGATCCAGCATACTCTCAGGAACTGTTTTCTGGACCCTTCCCAGAGTCACAAACCACTTCTCAGGTTGCTGCTGACCTCGTTCCCGATGCCCAAGTTTTCCAACTGTCGCAGTCTGTGGGTGATGATGATGACAATGTTGAGTTAGTGGAAGAAGTTTGTAAAGAGGTGTCAGACGATGAGGAGACACGGTTGTCAGACAGTGGTGAAGTTGTTGTTAGGGGAGGAATTCCGAGGAGGGAGCAGACTGAGGAATCGGAGGATGACGAGGTGACTGACCCAAGCTGGGGTTGATATGCCGAGTGAAGACAGTGCTTCTGAGGCGGAGTCGAGTGCTGCACCAGAACAGGTTGTAAGAGGCAGTGGTGTGGCCAGAGGGAGAAGCAGGGCCAGAGCTGGTGCATCATCAGCAACTGTTTCACGTAGTGAAGCTCCCGTGGCGAGACCTAGATGTTCGCAAGTCTGGAGGTTCTTTAAAGAAAGTGAGGATGACCGACGGACTGTGGTGTGCAACCTGTGCCACACCAGGATCAGCAGGGGTGCCACCACTACTAGCCTAACCACCACCAGCATGCGCAGGCATATGAGTGCTAAACACCCCACTCAATGGAACCAAGGCCGTTCACCACCTCCTGCGGGTCACACCACTGCTCCTTCCCCTGTGTCACTCGCTGCCTCTGCTAGTCAACCCCCCGCGTCACTCGCTGCCTCTGCTAGTCAACCCCCTGCCCAGGACCCCGGCACGAGCGCCTCCTGCTGGAAAACCACACCTTCGCCTCCACGATCCTCCACAGTGTCCACCAACGTGTCCCAGCGCAACGTTCAGCTGTCTTTACAGCAGACGCTAGAGCGCAAGAGGAAATACAGTTCCACCCACCCACATGCCCAAGCCCTCAACGTCCACATCTCCAAATTGCTTAGCCTGGAGATGCTGCCCTATAGGCTGGTAGAGACCGAGGCCTTTCGAAATCTCATGGCGGTGGCTGCCCCTCGGTATTCGGTCCCCAGCCGCCACTATTTATCCCGATGTGCCGTCCCAGCCCTACACCAGCACGTGTCACAGAACATCATCCGTGCCCTGACCAACGCAGTTAGTGATAAGGTCCACCTAACCACGGACACGTGGACAAGTGCTGCCGGGCAGGGACACTATATCTCACTGACGGCACATTGGGTTAACTTGGTGGAGGCTGGGACCGAGACTGACCCTGGGGCCGCTCATGTACTGCCCACACCGAGGATTGCGGGGCCTACCTCGGTCACTGTCTCTCAGACGTACTATGCCTCCTCCTCCTCCGACCCCTCCTCCTCCTCCACCGAATTACCATCCGTGGGCACGGCGCCTTCAGTCGGTAGCTCTAGGCGCAGCAGCAGTGCCGTGGGTAAGCGCCAGGCAGGCGGTGCTCAAACTGCTGAGCTTAGGTGACAAAAGGCACACCGCCCAAGAGGCTGTTACAGGGCATCACGGCGCAGACCGATGTGTGGCTGGCACCGCTGAACCTCAAGCCAGGCATGGTTGTGTGTGACAACGGGCGTAACCTGGTGGCGGCTCTGCAACTCGGCAGACTGACACATGTGCCATGCCTGGCCCACGTGTTCAACCTTATTGTTCAACGGTTCCTCAAGACATACCCCAATCTGTCTGATTTGCTCACCAAGGTGCGCCACATCTGTGCGCATTTCCGCAAGTCAAGCACAGATGCTGCCACTCTCAGGGCAGCGCAGCGCCGCCTACAACTGCCCGCTCACCAACTGTTGTGCGACGTGCCCACGAGATGGAATTCCACATTAAACATGTTATCCAGAGTTTACCAGCCGCACAGAGCGATTGTAGACTGTCATCTTCCACCAGAACTGGTAGTCAGGTCTCTCAGATTCCTCAAGTCTACAATGAGGAGTGGACGTGGATGTCTGATATCTGCCAGGTGTTGAGCAACTTTGAGGAGTCAACACAGATGGTTAGCGGCGATGCCGCCATTATCAGCCTCACCATCCCGCTGCTTTGCCTGTTGAAAAAATCACTGCTCAGCATCAAGTCGGATGCTTTGCGCTTCACAAGAGACGGTGGAGAAAGATACGTCGCTTGATAGCCAGAGCACCCTCCGGTCTGTTTCTCAGCGCGTATCGGAGGAGGGGGATGAGGATGAGGAGGAAGAGGAGGAGAATGTCGGCCGAGACAGTAGAGGGTACCAGTGCTCAGTCCTTAACTCTTGAGCGTGTATGGGCTGAAGAGGGAGGACTTGGGGGAGGAGGAGGAGGAGGAAATGGAGAGTCAGGTCAGTGAGGAGAGGGAATTCTTGCGTGTTGGGACTCTGGCGCACATGGCAGACTTCATGTTAGGCTGCCTATCCCGTGACCTCGCGTTAGAATTTTTTCCAACCACGTCAATTACTGGGTGTTCACTCTCCTGGACCCACGGTACAAGCAGAACCTTTCCACTCTCCATCCCTGCAGAGGAAAGGAGTATGAGAGTGAATAGGTATCAACAGGCCCTGGTGCACAAGCTGAAACAATTCTTCCCATCTGACGCCGCTAGGGCAGAGGGCATGGTTCTGTGGGCCAAGAGTAGCGGGGGAGAGGAGGCGAGCAGGCAGCTTGTCCAGCACTGGCAGGGGAACGCTCTCCAAGGCCTTTGCCAGTTTTATGTCACCCGCCAGCAAGACACTGTCACCTGTCCCAGTCTAGGCAGAGTAGGGGGGAGCTGTACAGAAAGAATGGTGAGGGAGTACCTAGCTTGAACCATACCAACATCCATTAGCGATCACTCTGCTCCATACCAACTACTGGGTTTCAAAGCTGGACACGTGGCCTGAACTGGCGCTGTACGCCTTGGAGGTGCTGGCCTGCCCTGCCGCTAGCGTGCTGTCAGAGCGGGTATTCAGTGCAGCTGGTGGCATCATCACCGATAAGCGTACACGCCTGTCAACTGACAGCGCTGACAGGCTGACGCTTATTAAAATGAACAAAGCCTGGATTTTCACCGGAATTCAAAATCTCCTCCGGGGGAAGCAGCTAAAGATTTTAAATAACTTATGTATCCGATTCCTCTTCTCTACTCCTCTTCTCTACTCCTCCTCCATATCGTCTTTGCCTAACGCTGACCCAAAAAACGCCATTTTTTAGAGGGTCCAACTGGCACTCTTTTAGCACAATTTTTTCAGGAGGGCGCCCTACAGGCCCCTCTTTCAAAGCAATTTTTCAGGAGGGCCCGCTACAGGCCCTCTATTCAAACAATTTTTCCAGGGGTCCACCTACAGGCCCTCTATTCAAACAATTTTTCCAGAGTTCCACCTACAGGACCCTCTCTTCAAACAATTTTTCAGGAGGGCCCCCTACAGGCCCTCTATTCAAACAATTTTCCGGAGGTCCACCTACAGGCCCTCTCTCCAATTCCAGTTCCAAGTTTTATTTGCGCATACTGCATACATTTTTATTTTTTGGGATAGGTTGTGAAAAATAATATTACTTGCGAATCTATATTGCCAACATTGGATACGGTAGCAAGTAGAAGACCAAACACATGCTGCTCACAGGGTTCCGGCAAATTCCTGATCACCCGCAAATTCCTTGTCCACAATTGTCAAGGAGGACGAGGTTCTGTGGATGAGCAACAAGTCCTTCTGTACTGAAATCGCTGACAAAGTCTCCATCTAAGACACACACAGACCATTGTGGAGAGAGCGGCCACAGTGCCATCAAAGTGAGGAACCCCAACGCCAGACTGCGCAGAGAAGATAACGAATAAATATCTCTGTGGTTATTTTGCTACAATAAAAGTTAAATAAACCCCCCAAAAAATTCATCCTGTTCCTGTGCGCTGATCACCAAGTTGAATCTGTCCCATCATGAGAAATTCCCCCCTCAAGGAGTCCCCACTGTAACTTGCTTCCCATACAACTACCTCACCCCCGACACCTGTGTCTCGCATTGTCCACCACCTCCTCAGACACACCTGGTAAATCCCCACTGTCAGCACACGGAAACAGCAAAAGGTCTTGCGAATTGGGGCAGAGAATGTTCTGGGCTAGCACATCAGGGAAGGGGTGACTATGGGGTTCCAGGGAGCACGTGACCACATGCAATATCCATTTAAAAGTCATGCCGCACTTGATCTAGCTCATTAATTGACAATTGTACCGGTTGATTCTAAATTTTTAAGTTGGGGTCCTGCGTCGTCATTCTAACTCCATCCGGCTGTTGTCACCACCACACACGCTAGCCCCAGGGGGCACTCCCCTGGCTCTTCTAGCTCAACCTCCTTCCCCCCAGCCTGCCCCCCCACCTACAGGCCCTCTCTCCAATTCCAGTTCCAAGTTTTATTTGCGCATACTGCATACATTTTTATTTTTGGGATAGGTGTGAAAAATAATATTACTTGCGAATCTATATTGCCCAACATTGGATACGGTAGCAAGTAGAAGACCAAACACATGCTGCTCACAGGGTTCCGCAAATTCCTGGTCCACCCGCAAATTCCTTGTCCACAATGTCAAGGAGGACGAGGTTCTGTGGATGAGCAACAAGTCCTTCTGTACTGAAATCGCCGACAAAGTCTCCATCTAAGAACACACAGACCATTGTGGAGAGAGCGGCACAGTGCCATCAAAGTGAGGAACCCCAACGCCAGACTGCGCAGAGAAGATAACGAATAAATATCTCTGTGGTTATTTTTGCTAAATAAAAGTTAAATAAACCCCCCCAAAAAATTCATCTGTTCCTGTGCCTGATCCACCCAAGTTGAATCTGTCCCATCATGAGAAAGTCCCCCCCAAGGAGTCCCACTGTAACTTGCTTCCCATACAACTACCTCACCCCCCGACACCTGTGTCTCGCCATTGTCCACCACCTCCTCAGACAACACTGGTAAATCACCACTGTCAGCACACGGAAACAGCAAAAGGTCTTGCGAATTGGGGCAGAGAATGTTCTGGGCTAGCACATCAGAGAAGGGGTGACTATGGGGTTCCAGGGAGTACGTGACCACATGCAATCTCCATCTAAAAAGTCATGCCACCAACTGATCAAGCTCATAATTTACGACTGTACCGATTGATGCTAAATTTTTATGTTGGGGTCCTGTGTCGTCATTCTAACTCCATCCGGCTGTTGTCACCACCACACACGCTATCCCTGGGGGCACTCCTCTGGCTCTTCCAGCGAAACCTCCTTCCCCCAGCCTGCCCGCCCCCACCTACAGGCCCTCTCTTCCAAACAATTTACGTCTTTGTCCTATCTTTCTCTCTCTCCAAACCATTTTTCAGGATAGCTGCCATATACGGTTTTAAACTGAGTAGTATACATACCACAGTTGATCAGTCTCATAATTTACGACTGTACCGGTTGATGCTAAATTTTTAAGTTGGGGTCCTGCGTCGTCATTCTATAATCCATCCGGCTGTTGTCACCACCACACACGCTAGCCCAGGGGCACTCCTCTGGCTCTTCCAGCGAAAACCTCCTTGCCCCAGCCTGCCCCCCCCCACCTACAGGCCCACTCTACAACAATTTAGCCGGATAGGGGACGTATCAAAAGTTGTACTGATGTTTGTTTTTGTTCTTCTTTTATCTGCCTCATGACCTGTGATAGGAAGAGCATGGACACGTCCCCTTAGCTGCAGTGGGAAAGACACTCCCCTGGCCAGAGCAAGCTCTTTTTCTGTTTTCCGTGTTCGAAATATCCATTAAATATAGGGTCCCAAGATAGGGGACGTATACGGTATTAAACTGAGAAGAATCGATACTGCACCGGCTGATGCTAGAGTATTTCCAAATGCATTCCGGCTGTTGTCACCACCACACACGCTAGCCCAGGGGGCACTCCTCTGGCTCTTCCAGCGAAACCTCCTTGCCCCAGCCTGCCCCCCCCCCACCTACAGGCCCACTCTACAAACAATTTAGCCGGATAGGGGACGTATTAGAAGTTGTACTCATGTTTGTTTTTGTTCTTCTTTTATCTGCCTCATGACCTGTGATAGGCAGAGCATGGACACTCCCCTGGCCAGAGCAAGCTCTTTTTCAGTTTTCCGTGTTTCGAAAAATCCATTAAATATAGGGTCCCAAGATAGGGGACGTATACGGTATTAAACTGAGAAGAATCGATACCATACAGGTTTAAAGCAACAGTTTTTCCAATCCATTCCGGCTGTTGTCACCACCACACACACTAGCCCCAGGGGGCACTCCTCTGGCTCTTCCAGCTCAACCTCCTTCCCCCCACCTACAGGCCCTCTCTACAACAATTTACCCGGATAGGGGACGTATTAGATATTGTACTGATTTTGAATTGCCTCCTGCCAATATATGGGAATTGAACCCAGATCAACTGCTTGGGAAGTAGCTATGCTCACCACTATACCACCAGCAGGCACAGCAACTGATAAGAATCAGATACTAAACTTGATTTCAGCTGCAGTGCCAGCATGAGCAGTGGTGTCACCTGCAGGCGGTGATGGACCTTCGTTGCACCTAGTTGGGTGCTTCCCCTAACATGTGATGGGTATTTGCCTCACCTTTCTTGCTCTGGGTGAGCACAATTGCCATGAGGGTAACCACCAGGCTGTTGCCTGAGAATTTGGGGTAATGGTGGGATTAGGCAGCCTCAGAGGCATCCATGCATGCTGCCCCTGCTGTTTCCTGTCCATTTCCGTGGTGTTTCCATCATTTTCTGAGGTTTCCAGGTTTTCACCCAGCCTTCCCTAGGCAGAGCCTTGGTCCCCCGCAAAAATGCTCGAGTCTCCCATTGACTTCAATGGGGTTCGTTATTCGAAACGAGCACCCGAGCATCGGGAAAAGTTCGACTCGAATAACGAGCACCCGAGCATTTTAGTGCTCGCTCATCTCTA
>ONZH01023294.1:0-21624 GCA_900303285.1 Rhinella marina
CCCCCCCCAAAAAGCGCCATTTTTACAAAATAATATTTTAAAAAATTGTAAAAAATAGTGAAAAAAATAGACATATTAGGTATCGCTGCGTCCGTATCGACCAGCTCTATAAAAATAGCACATGATCCACTCCGTCAGGTGCACGCAGTAAAAAAAAAAGAAAAAAAAAAAACTGTGCCAAAACAGACATTTTTTGGTCACCTTCCCTTACAAAAAGTGTAATAGCAGGTGATCAAAAAAGCTTATGTACCCCAAAATGGTACCAATCAAACCGTCATCTTGTCCCGCAAAAAATCAGACCCTACCTAAGACAATCGCCTGAAAAATAAAAAAAATATGGCTCTCAGAAAATGGCAACACAAAAAGTATTTTATTTTGTTCAAAAAAATAAATCTAATGTGTAAACTATCCAAAATAAAAAAGTTAGACATATTGGGTATCGCCACGTCCGTAACAACCTGCTCTATAAAAATATTGCATGAGATGGCCCCCCAGGCGAATGCTGTAAAAATTTTTTTAAAAAAACTAAGCCAAAACAGACATTTTTTTCCCTTTTGCCTCACAAAAAGTGTAATAGCAGGCGATCAAACAGGTGTATTTACCCCAAAATGGTACCAATCAAACCGTCATCTTGTCTTGCAAAACGATACCCTACCTGAGACAATCGCCTGAAAACTGAAAAAAATATGGCTCTTTGAAAATGGCAACACAAAAAAAAGATTTTATTCTGTTCTAAAAATAAATCTAATGTGTAAAACTATCCAAAAATAAAAAAGTTCGACATATTGGGTATCGCCGCGTCCGTAACAACCTGCTCTATAAAAATATTGCATGGGATGGCCCCCCAGGTGAATGCTGTAAAATTTTTTTTTTAAAAACTAAGCCAAAACAGACATTTTTTTCCCTTTTGCCTCACAAAAAGTGTAATAGCAGGCGATCAAAAAGGCGTATTTACCCCAAAATGGTACCAATCAAACCGTCATCTTGTCCTACAAAAACGATACCCTACCTGAGACAATCGCCTGAAAACTGAAAAAAATATGGCTCTTTGAAAATGGCAACACAAAATAAAGATTTTATTCTGTTCTAAAAATAAATCTAATGTGTAAAACTATCCAAAAAAAAAAAAGTTAGACATATTGGGTATCGCCGCATCCGTAACAACCTGCTATATAAAAATATTGCATGAGATGGCCCCCCAGGCAAATGCTGTAAAAATTTTTTTTTAAAAACTAAGCCAAAACAGACATTTTTTTCCCTTTTGCCTCACAAAAAGTGTAATAGCAGGCGATCAAAAAGGCGTATTTACCCCAAAATGGTACCAATCAAACCGTCATCTTGTCCCGCAAAAAATCAGACCCTATCTAAGACAATCGCCTGAAAAATAAAAAAAATATGGCTCTCAGAAAATGGCAACACAAAAAGTATTTTATTTTGTTCTAAAAATAAATCTAATGTGTAAAACTATCCAAAAATAAAAAGTTAGACATATTGGGTATCGCCGCGTCCGTAACAACCTGCTCTATAAAAATATTGCATGAGATGGCCTTCCAGGCGAATGCTGTAAAAATTTTTTAAAAAAACTAAGCCAAAACAGACATTTTTTTCCCTTTTGCCTCAGAAAAGTGTAATAGCAGGCGATCAAAAAAGGCGTATTTACCCCAAAATGGTACCAATCAAACCGTCATCTTGTCCTTCAAAAACGATACCCTACCTGAGACAATCGCCTGAAAACTGAAAAAAATATAGCTCTTTGAAAATGTCAACACAAAATAAAGATTTTATTCTGTTCTAAAATTAAATCTAATGTGTAAAACTATCCAAAATAAAAAAGTTAGACATATTGGGTATCGCCACGTCCGTAGCAACCTGCTCTATAAAAATATTGCATGAGATGGCCCCCCAGGTGAATGCTGTAAAAAATTTTTTTTTAAAAACTAAGCCAAAACAGACATTTTTTTCCCTTTTGCCTCACAAAAAGTGTAATAGCAGGCGATCAAAAAGGCGTATTTACCCCAAAATGGTACCAATCAAACCGTCATCTTGTCCTGCAAAAACAATACCCTACCTGAGACAATCGCCTGAAAACTGAAAAAAATATAGCTCTTTGAAAATGTCAACACAAAATAAAGATTTTATTCTGTTCTAAAAATAAATCTAATGTGTAAAACTATCCAAAAATAAAAAAGTTAGACATATTGGGTATCGCCGCGTCCGTAACAACCTGCTCTATAAAAATATTGCATGAGATGGCCCCCCAGGCAAATGCTGTAAAAAATTTTTTTAAAAACTAAGCCAAAACAGACATTTTTTTCCCTTTTGCCTCACAAAAAGTGTAATAGCAGGCGATCAAAAAGGCGTATTTACCCCAAAATGGTACCAATCAAACCATCATCTTGTCCTGCAAAAACGATACCCTACCTGAGACAATCGCCTGAAAACTGAAAAAAATATGGCTCTTTGAAAATGGCAACACAAAATAAAGATTTTATTCTGTTCTAAAAATAAATCTAATGTGTAAAACTATCCAAAAATAAAAAAGTTAGACATATTGGGTATCGCCGCGTCCGTAACAACCTGCTCTATAAAAATATTGCATGAGATGGCCCCCCAGGCAAATGCTGTAAAAATTTTTTTTAAAAAAACTAAGCCAAAACAGACATTTTTTTCCCTTTTGCCTCACAAAAAGTGTAATAGCAGGCGATCAAAAAGGCGTATTTACCCCAAAATGGTACCAATCAAACCGTCATCTTGTCCTGCAAAAACGATACCCTACCTGAGACAATCGCCTGAAAACTGAAAAAAATATGGCTCTTTGAAAATGGCAACACAAAATAAAGATTTTATTCTGTTCTAAAAATAAATCTAATGTGTAAAACTATTCAAAAATAAAAAAGTTAGACATATTGGGTATCGCCGCGTCCGTAACAACCTGCTCTGTAAAAATATTGCATGAGATGGCCCCCCAGGCAAATGCTGTAAAATTTTTTTTAAAAAAACTAAGCCAAAACAGACATTTTTTTCCCTTTTGCCTCACAAAAAGTGTAATAGCAGGCGATCAAAAAAGCGTATTTACCCCAAAATGGTACCAATCAAACCGTCATCTTGTCCTGAAAAAAACGATACCCTACCTGAGACAATCGCCTGAAAACTGAAAAAAATATGGCTCTTTGAAAATGGCAACACAAAATAAAGATTTTATTCTGTTCAAAAAATAAATCTAATGTGTAAAACTATCCAAAAATAAAAAAGTTAGACATATTGGGTATCGTCGCGTCCGTAACAACCTGCTCTATAAAAATATTACACGAGATGGCCCCCCGGGTGAATGCTGCAAAAAAAAAAAACTATGCCAAAACAACCATTTCTTTTCCCTCTTGCCTCACAAAAAGTGTAATAGCAGGCGATCAAAAAGGTGTATTTACCCCAAAATGGTACCAATCAAACCGTCATCTTGTCCTGCAAAAATGATACCCTACCTGAGACAATCGCCTGAAAACTGAAAAAAATATGGCTCTTTGAAAATGGCAACACAAAAAAAGATTTTATTCTGTTCTAAAATGCATCTAATGTGTAAAACTTTCCAAAAATAAAAAATTTAGACATATTGGGTATTGTCGCGTCCGTAACAACCTGCTCTATAAAAATATTGCATGAGATGGCCCCCCAGGCAAATGCTGTAAAATTTTTTTTTAAAAAAACTAAGCCAAAACAGACATTTTTTTCCCTTTTGCCTCACAAAAAGTGTAATAGCAGGCGATCAAAAAGGCGTATTTACCCCAAAATGGTACCAATCAAACCGTCATCTTGTCCTGCAAAAACGATACCCTACCTGAGACAATCGCCTGAAAACTGAAAAAAATATGGCTCTTTGAAAATGGCAACACAAAATAAAGATTTTATTCTGTTCTAAAAATAAATCTAATGTGTAAAACTATCCAAAAATAAAAAAGTTAGACATATTGGGTATCGCCGCGTCCGTAACAACCTGCTCTGTAAAAATATTGCATGAGATGGCCCCCCAGGCAAATGCTGTAAAATTTTTTTTTAAAAAACTAAGCCAAAACAGACATTTTTTTCCCTTTTGCCTCACAAAAAGTGTAATAGCAGGCGATCAAAAAAAGCGTATTTACCCCAAAATGGTACCAATCAAACCGTCATCTTGTCCTGAAAAAAACGATACCCTACCTGAGACAATCGCCTGAAAACTGAAAAAAATATGGCTCTTTGAAAATGGCAACACAAAATAAAGATTTTATTCTGTTCAAAAAATAAATCTAATGTGTAAAACTATCCAAAAATAAAAAAGTTAGACATATTGGGTATCGTCGCGTCCGTAACAACCTGCTCTATAAAAATATTACACGAGATGGCCCCCCGGGTGAATGCTGCAAAAAAAAAAAAACTATGCCAAAACAACCATTTCTTTTCCCTCTTGCCTCACAAAAAGTGTAATAGCAGGCGATCAAAAAGGTGTATTTACCCCAAAATGGTACCAATCAAACCGTCATCTTGTCCTGCAAAAATGATACCCTACCTGAGACAATCGCCTGAAAACTGAAAAAAATATGGCTCTTTGAAAATGGCAACACAAAAAAAGATTTTATTCTGTTCTAAAATGCATCTAATGTGTAAAACTTTCCAAAAATAAAAAATTTAGACATATTGGGTATTGTCGCGTCCGTAACAACCTGCTCTATAAAAATATTACATGAGATAGCCCCCCAGGTGAATGTTGTAAAAAATTTTTAAAAAAAATCATGCCAAAACTGCTATTTTTTTCACCTTGACTCACAAAAACTGTAATACAAAGCGATCAAAAAGTCTTATGTACCCCAAAATGGTACCAATCAAACCGTCATCTCGTCCCGCAAAAAATGAGCCCCCACATAAGACAATAACACAAAAAATTAAAAATCAACGGCACCCGCAAACCAATCCATCAAAATCTTTTCTGCAAAATCCATATGGTGCTCCTTCTGTTTTGAGTCCTGCCATGTGCCCCCACAGCAGTTTACCACCACATATGGGGTGTTGCCGTATTCAGGAGAAAATGGGTAACAAATTATGGGGTGGTTTTCTCCTGTTACACCTTGTGAAAATGAAAAATTTGGGGCTAAAGCAACATTTTATTGGAAGAAATGAAACTTTTCATTTTCACAGCCAAGTGTTTCCAAATTCCGTAAAACGCTTAGGGGGTCAAAGTGGCCAGAACCCCCCTTAATATATTCTTTGAAGGGTGTAGTTTCCAAAATGGGGTCACTTTATGAGGGTTTCCACTGAAGGGGTACGTCAGGGTCTCTCAATTACAAAATGGTGCCTAAAAAGTATTCTAGCAAAATCTGCCTCCAAAATCCGTATGGCGCTCCTTTCCTTCTGACCACTGCCACAAACCCATAGAGACGTTTACCACCACATATGGGGTATTTCTGTAAACTGCAGAATCAGAGTAATGAGTATTGAGGTTTAGTTTGCTGTTAACCCTTGCTGTGTTGCAAGAAAAAAATTATTAACATGAATAATCTACCAAAAAAGTGAAATTTTGAAATTTCACCTCCATTTTCCTTTAATTCTTGTGGAACACCTGAAGGGTTAACAAAGTTTGTAACAGCAGTTTTTTATAACTTGAGGGGTGTAATTTCTAAAATGGGGTCATTTATGGGGGGTTTCATTATGTAAGCCCCTCAAAATCACTTTCTATCTGAATTGGTGCTTAAAAAAATGGTTTTGGAAAATTTGGTGAAAATTTGAAAAATGGCTTCTAAACCTCTAAGCCCTCTAACGTCCTAAAAAAGTTAAATTACATTTACAAAATGATGCCAACATAAAGTAGACATAAGGGCAATGTAAAATAATAACTATTTTTGGAGGTATTACTGTGTATTTTGAAAGTAGAGAAATTGAAATTTGGAAATGTTTCCAAATTTTTGGTAAATTTGGGATTTTTTCATAAATAAGGGTGAAATATATTGACTCAAATTTATGACTGTCATGAAGTACAATGCGTCACAAGAAAACAATCTCAGAATGGCCTGGATAAGTAAAAGCGTTCCAAAGTTATTACCACATAAAGTGACACATGTCAGATTTGCAAAAAATGGCCCGGTCAGGAAGGTGAAAATAGGCCCGGGGTAGAAGGGGTTAAAGGGATGCTGGGAGTTGTTGATGCGCAAAACAGCATGCTACCACCCATCATCAGCTGTAGATCATCCAGGTGACTACAACACTCATCATACACAGTCAGTAGCAGAATAATCATTTCCATTTAGTGACTTACAGGTGGCGTCTCCTACTGAGTTCTTCCCCATCTGTTTCAGGCCACCATGATGACTTCTCCCGTCCACAATTCAGCTCTGCAGATTTTGCCGAGAAGATCTCTTCAGCTTCACGCTTTACCAACACACTGGCACCCTGCATACTGACACAAACTCATCTTAGTGCCACATGCTGTGCCATGAATATAAGAGCAGCATTAGTGCTACACACAGGGCCCCCAATGGTAGTACCACATACTCTGTGACCTCTGTATATAGTGCCACATACTCTGTGCCCTCTGTAAATAGTGCCACATACTCTGTGTACTCTGTATATAGTGCCACATACTCTGAGCCCTATGTATATAGTGCCACATACACTGCGCCATCTATATACAGTGCCATATGCCCTCTGTGTATAGTGCCACATGCTCTGTGCCCTCTGTTTATAGTACCACACACAGTGCACCTAAAGCTAGTTGCACGTGCTTGGTGCCTCTTATAAAAAGTGCCTCTTATATGTGCCCCCTTTATGTATTGCACCTCTTATATGTGCCCATTTGTGTATAGTGCCCCTTCAGTGTGCCCCCTTTATGTATAGTGCCTCTTCTGAGTGCTCCCTGAATACAGCGTACACATCTAGCTTTTACTGAGTAAAAGCTAGAATACAGTGGGTGAGACATCACTGGCTACAAGTTGCTGACGGTCACATGACAAACTAGATGCAGTGGGTATATATAGTATATACAGCAGTGTATATACTATATATCTGTACACTGCATCTATTATACCTCGTACCTCACATATCAGTACACTGCTGTTTATACTATATATATGTACACACTGCATCTATTATACCTTGTATCTCACATATCAGTACACTGCTGTTTATACTATATATCTATACACATTGCATCTATTATACTATAATACATGCAGTATATAAAGATATATAGTATATACAGCAGTGTACTGATATGTGAGATACGACGTATATTAGATGTAGTGTGTACAGACATATAGTATATACAGCAGTGTGCTGATATGTGAGATATGAGGTATAATAGATGCAGTGTGTAGAGATATATTAGTATATACAGCAGTGTACTGACATGGGAGGTGTGATGTATAAATTACACCTCGTATCTCACATGAGAACACTGCTTTGTATACTATATATCTGTACACACTGCGTGTGTTATACCTCGTACCTCACATATCAGTACACTGCTGTATATACTATATATCTGTACACACTGCATCTATTATACCTCATATCTCATATATGAGTACACTGCTGTATATACTATATACGCTTACCCACTGCATTATACCTTGTAACTGACGTATCAGTCCACTGCTGTATATACTATATATCTGTACACACTGCATTTATTATACCTCATATCTCACATATCAGTATACTACTGTATATACTATATACGTTTACCCACTGCATTTATTATACCTTGTACCTGACGTATCAGTACTCTGTGTGTATACTATGTGTCAGGTGTGAGGTATAAAAGATGCAGTGTGTACAGATATATGTGGACAGTCATATATTATGGTCACTGTGTGAGGTACGTGAGGTATTGGGGGTTGTAGTTAAGGTTCCGGTCAGTTTTAGGGATAGGATTAGCATTAGTGTTACTATATTAGGGCCAGTATTAGACTTTGAGGTTAGTATTGGGGTTAGGGGCCAGTATTAGGGTGAGGAGTCAGTATTGGGGTTAGGGGCCAGTATTAGGGTTAGGGGTTAGTATTGGGGTTAGGGGTCAGTATTGGGGTTCGGCGTAGTATTAGCATAAAGTTACATTCAGACGATGTAAAATGTTTAGCAGTCCCCAAATTGTGGATCCGCAAAACACATTGCGGAACGCACAGTGCCAGCCCTATATAGAAATGCCTATTCTTGCGGACAAGAATAGGACATATGCTCTATATTTTTTGTGGGGCCATGGTACGGAACTACGGATGCGGACAGTGCATGGTGTGTGCGTCCACATCTTTTGCGGCCCCATTAAAATGAACGGGTCTGCACCCATTACGCAAAATTGTGGAACAGATGCAGACCCAGAAATATGGTTGTCTGAGTGCACCCTTAGGGCCAGTATTGGGGTTAGAGGCAGCATTAGGGTGCATTCACATGATCATATTTCCATTCACTTTAATGGGGCCGCAAATCCGTAGTTCCGTTCCACGGCCCTGCAAAAAAGATAGAGCATGCTTTATTCTTGACCACAATTGCAGACGAGAACAGGCATTTCTATCATAGAGCTGGGCATGTGCGTTCCACAAAATGTGGAACGCACATGGCCAGTATCCGTCTTTTGTGGATCCGCAATTGTGGACCGCAAAACAAATATGGTCATGTGAATGTAGCCTTAGGGTTAGTGGTCAGTAGTAGGGTTAGGGGTCAGTATAGTGTAGTATTAGAGTTAAAGTATTATGGGTCAGTACAGTATATTAGGGTTAGCGGTGAATATTAGGGTTAGGGACAGTATTAGAGGTCAGTATTAGGATTAGGGGGTCCAGGGTTAGAGGTCAGTACTAGGGTAGGGGTCAGTACTAGGGTTAGGGATGGGACAGGGCCAGTATTAGGGGGGTGAGACAGGGCCAGTATTAGGGGTCAATACTAGGGGGTCAGGGGCCAGTATCAGGGTTAGGGGTCCAAGGTTAGAGATCAGTAACAGAGTAGGGGTCAGGGGCCAGTACTAGGGTTAGGGGTCAGGCAGGCCCAGTATTAGGGGTCAGGGGCCTGTATTAGGGTTGGGGTCAATGCAGGGTCAGTATTGAGGGTCAGAGGCCAGGGTTAGGGGTAAGGCAGGGCCAGTATTGGGGGTCAGTAGCCAGTATTAGGGTAAGGCAGGACCAGTATTGGGTTTAGGGCTGCATGTAGAGTGGGAGGGCAGTTTATACTTACCTGTCCTGGTGCGGTCCCACGATGCAGACCCAGCCTCTTCTGGTGGGTCTGCTCCTGAGGAACGTCATGATGATGATGTCATTACGCCGCCGTTGTCACATCAGTGCGCCGGCCACCAGTAATAGTGGAGCAGAGAACCAGAGGTTCCCTTGTTCCGCCGGCGCTGGCTGCTGCAGGCACAATTGTATCTGCATCTAGTGGATGCAAATACAATTAAGTTCAGTAGCCGCAGCGGCCCTGACATCCACCGGCCCGGGGGGCATCTGCCCTCCTGCCCCCGGCCCAGCCAGCCCCTGGGTAGGGTACTGTCTCTCCTAAAAGAGACCATACCTGTATGGAGACTTACTGGAAGTGCTCCATGGTATGAACACAAATTAAAAATGTACCAGGCCCAATTGTGCACTTGTGGAGGCACTGAACTGCCATAATAATAACCCCCCCACACACACACAGAAATTACCCCATTTTGAAAACTTCATCTAAAGTTGTAGTATTTTGACTGCCCAGTTTTTTTTCACAAATCCATACTAAGCAGGTGCCAAAAAAATACAATTTCCAATTTTTTACACATTTAAAAAGACACATTTTAAAGACAATTTTTTTCTGTACAGAGCACATGAAACTGAAGAAGTAAACCGCAAAATGTATCACCCAAATGGTGCCAGGGCCCATGGTAGTGGTTGGGGGCTTGAGTAATCCTGAAATCAATGGCTCGGGTGTGGTTGGAGCTGCTGGTCTGGTGAGGGGCCCATATTACAATGCCTCCTGATGGGTCTCTCGTAGGCCATCAGGTTCTATAGGGCCCATCTGATCTTTGAGCTAGACTTCTGTGGGTCTAGCAGGCATCAGCAGCTTTGGGAGATGGGTGACCCCTGCAGCAAATGAACCCTGGGGACCAGTCATAGGAGTATATTCAACCTGGTCACTTGGGTACAAACTGTGGAGTATCGACGGTAGGATAGACCTTTTTAAGGAATGCCTGCTCACAAGTATCATCTTGAATTAATCCATAGCCTCTGGCCACCTATAACTAACTGATGGTAACCATCTGCAGCTCCAATGTGGGGTCTCTGGGACATGGATGGTCAAGTACATGGATCATCCATTCCTCTATCACCGTCTTTTGCTGCAGTGGGTCCTGTGGCCTGTCTGATGTGGTGGAGGATTCCTCCAGCCTTGGTCTATGGAAACTGGAAAATGGTGCATCCTGCTTTTCTAGATAGAAGATGGAGCAGAAGCCTCGCCTGTGACCACTGCATTGGCCGGTGCGGGCCACAATCATGGTACTAGTGGTAAATCAGATCCTCTAACCACCCTTAACACCTCCTATGAGTTGCAGTACTTTGAGTCATCGCCTCACATTGTAGACAGCCAATCCAGCTATGGTCTCCGCAGTGCCATATTTCTCCATGTCTCGCCACATGGCAGGCCTTTGTTTCTCCCTCTTTCTGAAAAAATCTTGAAGACAGCGGCTTCTGTCCCAGGAGCATACTTCTTTCTTGAAGCTTTCTTGGCAAAACAATAAATGTGGTTTGGCTGAAGATACTGAAAACCCAGAAAAAGAGCTGCATCGTCACCCGTGCTGGGCTGTAGTTCCCTCTGGGTAGGTGGAACTTCTAGGCAAGTCTTCTTTCTTCTTTTGAAACTTTTGTTTGTAAAGCAGAGTCTGGTTAAAGGTACCGGTACCCCAAGGAGCAGAGGATGCAGGAGACATGTCTACTCCTGCTCCTTGCAGGGCTACTCTCTGGTAGTCCAGGCAGTTTTTGGGGTTCACTTCTAGCAGTTAATGGCTAGTTGTTGAGGTTCCACCAGGAGGGACACAAGACATATACTGCCTTCTCCTTGCAGAGTGTACTCTCTCCTGCTTCAGCTATGATGTCACAGATCTAAGATAGTTGATTAACCTCTTGTGGACTGTTGTGCAACCAATGGCAGGCCTTGATTTATTGACAGCAAGCAGGGTGAGTGATAGCAGCCACAATGAGTCTTTGCAACACAGTGTGGCTGTAGAATCCACAAACACACTCTGGTAGCACAAGTAAGTCTCTTTAATGCTTCCAAACCAGTTGTAAGGCCAATTGCTTGTTAGGACACAAAGGATTTGTATCCACTTTGTGACGCCAGGTTTTGCTGCAAGCCCCAGAGGAACAGAGCAGAGGATGGGAAAGGTAGCAGTTGGTATGCCCTTAAGGCTATGAGTATTATACGGGTGCAAGGCAGGAGATGTAGGTGCTGTGGCTGACGTATGGTGCTGGAGTCAGTAACCAGGGCAGTTGCAGTAAATGAACAAGGCTCTCTTTACTAAAGTGCAGAATGGGAGTTGTAGTACATCCAATGGTGTCAAAGTTCCAAACAGCTGACAATCTCTCCAAATTTTTTCTTCAAAAGCTAAGGCTGGAAATATTATTCTTGCAATGGTGGCTGTAATTCCTAGCTGAGGGGTACAGGTAAGGTGGGCCAGACCATGTCCAAGTATGAAAGGTGTTTTAGCAGTGTCCCTTTCACTGCAGTAAAGTAAATCAGCCTTAAACAGCAAATACCTTACTGGACTCCATTGCCTGCCATGCAGATTTTGTACCCTCTAGTTCTTTTCTTCTCTTTATTTGTGGAGTACTGTGAAGTAGAGATTATCTTTTCTCTGTGTATCTATCAGAGATAGTGGTTCTCTTGGATGAAGGCAGATGAGAATTCTCTGATGAGTGAATACACGTAGATTCCTCTCACTTCCTCCACTAGCACACTATACTACAGACTGAGCTAGGGGGGAATCTAAGTCCAACACTCAGCTTCCTTATAGGGGCAGAGTCAGGATTATTAACCCTGACTGATCCATACAGAGACATACATTACAAGGCATTAGCATATTAAATAACATTACATAACAAGAACAGTTTGCAAGTACCCTATTTTGTGGTACTGCACATGCACAGTATTCAACATGTAAACATCCTTCCTGTCCTTCTGCAGTACCCTGGATCTATTGTATCTACAATTATTATTGTATTGTATATAGTTATGCATTGTAACTGTATGTTTTGGCTGTTTGTTCCAGAAAGGAATATGGTTGGCAGGAACAGGGCTAATCACCCTGTTCCTTCCCTCCTGATAGGACTGGGTTGGTCCAGCTTCTTGCCAGGAAGGGGAGTTGCTGTTGAGCTACAGACAGGAGAGGAAGCACACTGCAGAGCTCCTGTTCCTGGTAGAGATTCTCCATAGAGACCAACTCTGTGTTGCCTCAAGCGAACACTTGAGAAACAAGACTGCAGAGTGAACAGCTGAAAACTGCATTACAGACACTGCTGCAAGGTGAGGGACAACAGCTCAGACACCCATCATCCAAGACTGTTGCGAGGCCAGTTAAAGCTCAAGTGTAGACCTGACAGTGGACATCTACATCTGCTAGTGCTACATTACGGCCATCCAGCCTACCTCCATGCTTCCTTACTGGTGCCAGAAATTGCACTTTAAATCCGTTGCCCTTGAATCTCCCAAAATGTTATTGCACAAAAAAAGTGATTGTTTTATGTTTACTTCTGGCCTCATTCTTAAAACAACATTTCCGCTGTACCCATCCCCAGGGATCAAAGGCCTGAGGGAGTACACGTGACACAACACTTCATCAAAACCACTACCATCCTTTGCACCAGCTTCTCTGGGGCTCGCACTGCACTTCCACTTCACTGCAAGTAGCTGGTCACTTGCAAGTGTGAAGGATGTTCCTCATTTGAAATGCTTGGACACCAGTAGTTGTGAGCTGTTGTGTACCATCCTACAACCATCCTACATCCAACATCCTCCATTTGCAGCATGGATTTAAAAAAGGGTACAATAAAGTAAAAATTATTGGCATACACGTGGTACCTTTTGTGCTGGAATGGTGCCAATAGATCCCACACAATTACGTCTGATGTTCCAATAATTTCTGGGGGATTAAACTGGGGCTCTCTGCCCTCATGAACAGAAAAACTGCAGGTGTAACCAGTCATGTTCTTGTATACCTTATATAATTTTACCCCATATCTGGCATGGTTTGGAGGGAATAAATTATACTGTAGGAAGTAAAGGCGGCCTTAAAAACTGAAAAGGGACCCTTTGACAGAATTTTTTTAGGGGTGTATTATTTTAAGCTTGAATCCCTAAGGAGGGCGGTTCTATTCATTATAATACATTATTGCTTGTAATACATGTAATATCTGTAGATGAATGTTTACATTTCAATTTCATTGCAAAAAGACAAAAGTGCATGCCCAAATCGACATACACCAAAGATAAAATGAAATGTATATACTCTACTGACAAAAAGTTGGTATATTAGGCTTTCCGGTGAAATCTATTTAGAATGTAAAAACTTCATGCTACAGTGATATTATATCATTTTTTCATTTGGTCTTTATTAAAAATATGAAGTGATAAATTTATTTCACTCTAAAGAGAGAGTGAATTTGATGAAATAAAGGACTAGGAATCCGGAAAATACATAAGAACTGTTAATTAACCCCTTCCCGACCGCCGCCGTACATGTACGGCGCGCGGGCGGTGCGGGGACATGACGCCCGCTCGCGGGTGCGGCGGGCGTCATGGCCGGCAAGTCTCTGCTGTTTCTAACAGCAGAGACTTGCCGCATCTTACCTCCGTCTGCGGAGACTTCCAGGGCCTTCTGATGCCGTGATCACACGTGATCACGGCATCAGGATGCGTCTGAACCCGGAAGCCCACGCTTCCGGGTGGTGTACAGACGCCCCGATTGGCCAATCGGGGTGTCTGTACACCATATGAAAACTGTAATCCTCGCTGGTGAGGATTACAGTTTTCAAACTGCAATTCTTATTCTGGCCACTAGATGGCAGGCCAGGATAAGAAATGAGCAATTCATGGTTTTAACTGCATCTAGTAAATCCATGATTGCTCATAAAGAAAAAAACAAAACACAATAGATCAGATGATATTTGAGCTTTAAAATAATCACAGAAAAATTAAAAAAAAAATGTTAAAAAATATATAAAAAATAAAAAAGATATAAAAGTTCAAATCACCCCCTTTCCGTATAAGTAAAAAATAAATACCTAAATAACAATAAATATAGACATCATGGGTATCACCGTGACCGAAAACGCCCGTACTTTTAAAATATAAAAAAAAAATTTCAATACGGCGAATTGTGTGGCGGAAAAAAGCGTCCAAATGGCGATTCGCAGTTTTTTGTCCCTTTTTTTTTCTAAAAAAAATTAAATAAAAAGTGATCAAAAAGTCATACACACCCCAGAATGGTATCAATAAAAACTTCAGACTGCCCCGCAAAAAATGAGCCCCCATACAGCTCTGTACACATAAATACCAAAAAGTTATAGGGGTCAATATATGACAAGGAAAAAAAAAAAAAAAAAGGGCAACTTTCTAATTATTTTATCACCATCTAAACGCAGGAAAAACTATACATATTAGGTATTGCCGGATTCGTACTGACCAGTAGAATGAAAGTAACGGATCAGTTTTAATGCACATCGAATGCTGTAAATAAGAAACCCGTAGAACTGTAGCGGAATAGCGTTTTCTTTGCAATTTCACCCGGTTTGGAATTTTTTTCCCGCTTCCCACTACACCGTATGCAATATTAAATGGTGGCGTTGGAAAGTACAACTTGTCCCGCAAACAACAAGCCCTCATACAGCTATGTGAACAGAAAAATAAAAGAGTTATGGCTGTTTGAAGGCAGGGAGCGCAAAACGAAAATGCAGAACCGAAAAAAGCTCCGGTCGTGAAAGGGTTAAATACTTGTATACCAAATCCTGGCATACCCAGAAACTCAGGACTTGTGCCCGGATATTTATGTGTATTCTTATATATATTTTCTTGTTTGTTTTTAGATGCATCATTTATTATATTTTAGGCAAGTATTGTATATGCATTTTATGTGAATAAATTTCTATTCTATACGTACCATTGAGAGGTGTGCCTACCACTTTGAATTAGTAATCTACAATTTTTGCGGAGAAGGTTTTGGGTGACCTTTGTAGGTAGAGCACCCTCCATTATATACATAGCACACGGCTGAGAGCTACCGGAACTCTATAGTATACATCTGTAGATGAATGTTTACATTTCAATTTCAATGCAAAGAGACAAAAGTGCATGCCCAAATCGACACACACCAAAGATAAAATGAAATGTATATACTCTAGTGACAAAAAGTTGGTATATTAGGCTTTCTGGTGAAATCTATTGAGAATGTAAAAACTTCATGCTACAGTGATATTATATCATTTTTTTCATTTGGTCTTTATTAACCCCTTGGCACATTTGGACGTAACTGTACGTCCAAAGTGCAAGTAAGTTGCGGCATTTGGACGTGCAGTTACATCCAAACTGCTTACTGGGACTGTGACACTATAAAGTGTCACAGCCCCGGAGTCTCCGCTCTCCTGGAGAGCAGAGACTTCGGGGAAGCCGGCAAGGGACCAATCAGAGTGGTCCCTTGCCAGCAAGCGCTCCAATTGGTTAGTCTCTGCAGACTAACCAATCGGAACGCTTCAGTGCTAAAATGCTGGTTTCAGGCTGCGATCTCCACTCTGGAGATCGCAGCCTGAAACCAGGTAAGATGTCTCCTATGCTCCCCTCAATCCTTGTAGTGCCCCCACACAGCCCCCCCTTGTTGTGCCCCCCAGTTGCCTCCTTGTGCCCCCTCCTGCTGCGCTGTTTCCAGTGATGGCAGCGGCTCAGGATCGGAGCCGCTGCCATCAGCAGAGAGTGTGAGCTGTAATTACAGCTCACACTCTGCTGCTACTTCAGCTATTTAACCCCATAGATGCTGCGGTCAGTAGCGCCCGCAGCATCCATGGGGCTAAGAGGGAGGGAGCTCCCTCTCTCTTCCATCGGGCCGCCGCTGCTGCAATGGCAGCGGCCCGATGGTTACCATGGCAACCTGACGCTTTACCAAAGTGTCCTGGGTGCCATGTACCTAAGGCTGATTAGACCCTCAGGGTCTTATCAGCCTTAGTGTAACACTGAAACAGTGCATTGCAATAGATGACTATTGCAATGCACTGTATAGCCATCAAGCCCACTGGATCTTCAAGATCCAAATAGGTCTTGATAAATTAAAAAAAAAAGTGTAAAAAGAAAGTAAAAAAAGTGTAAAAAAGTAAAAAAAAATAAAGTTTAAAAAAAGTAAAAAAAGCACCCTTTTCCCCCAAATAAAGTAAAAAAAAGTAAAAAAAAATGAAAAAGTACACATATTAGGTATCGCTGCGTCCGTATCGACCGGTTATATAAAAGCATCACATGGTCCACCCCGCCCGGTGGACGCAAACATTTTTTAAAAAAAAAAGCTATACCAAAACAGCCATTTTCTGTCACCTTGCCACACAAAAAGTGTAATAGCAGGCAATCAAAAAGGCGTATTTGCCCCAAAATGATAACAATCAAACCGTCATCTCGTCCCTCAAAAAATGAGCCCCTACCTGAGACAATCGTCCAAAAAATAAAAAAACTACAGCTCTCTGACTATGGAGACACTAAAACATGATTTTTTTGGTTTCAAAAATGATATTATTGTGTAAAACTTAAATAAATAAAAATAAGTATACATGTTAGGTATCGCCATGTCCGTAACAACCTGCTCTACAAAAATATCACATGATCTCTCCCCTCTGTTGAACACCGTAAAAAATAAAAAATAAAAACTGTCTAAAAAAAGCCATTTTTTGTCACATTTCATCACAAAAAATGTAATACCAAGTGATCAAAAAAGTATATGCCCCCAAAAATAGTACCAATCAAACCGTCATCTCGTCCGGCAAAAAATGAGCCCCTACCTGAGACAATCGTCCAAAAAATAAAAAAAACTACAGCTCTCTGACTATGGAGACACTAAAACATGATTTTTTTTGTTTCAAAAATGATATTATTGTGTAAAACTTAAATAAATAAAAATAAGTATACATGTTAGGTATCGCCACGTCCGTAACAACCTGCTCTACAAAAATATCACATGATCTAATCTGTCAGATGAATGTTGTAAATAACAAAAAATAAAAACAATGCCAAAACTGCTAATTTTTGTTTACCTTGCCTCACAAAAAGTGTAATATAAAGCTACCAAAAATCGTATGTACCCTAAAATAGTACTAACAAAACTGCCAACTTATCCCGTAGTTTCCAAAATGGGGTCAGTTTTTTGGAGTTTCCTACTCTAGGGGTGCATCAAATGTGACATGGCAACTTAAAATTTTTCCAGTGAAATCTGCCCTAGCGTTCCTTTCCTTCTGCGCCCTGCCGTGTGCCTGTACAGCAGTTTATGATTATAAATGGGGCATTTCTGTAAACTACAGAATCAGGGTAATAATTATTTAGTTTTGTTTGGCAGTTAACCCTTGCTTTATTCTCGGAATAAAATGATTTAAATGGAAAATCTGCCAAAAAATTGAAATTCGGAAATTTTGGCTACATTTTCCTTTAATTCTTGTGGAACACCTAAAGGGTTAATAACGTTTGTAAAATCAGTTTTGAATACCTTGAGGGGTGTAGTTTCTAAAATGGGGTCATTTTTGGGTGGTTTCTATGATGGAAGCCTCACAAAGTGACTTCAGACCTGAACTGGTCCTTAAAAAGTGGGTTTTGGAAATTTTGTGAAAAATTTCAAGATTTGATTCTAAATTTCTAAGCCTTCTAACGTCCCAAAAAAATAAAATGTAATTTTCAAAATGATCCAAATCTGAAGTAGACACATAGGGAATGTAAAGTAATAACTACTTTTGGAGGTATTACTATGTATTTTAAAAGTAGAGAAATTGACATTTGGAAATTTGCAAATTTTTCTAATTTTTTGGTAAATTTGGTATTTTTTATAAATAAGAATGAAATATTTTGACTCAAATTTACCACTGTCATGAAGTACAATATGTGACGAGAATCTCAGAATGGCCTGGATAAGTAAAAGCGTTCCAAAGTTATTACCACATAAAGTGACACATGTCAGATTTGAAAAATGGGGCTCTGGCATTTGGTCCAAACTGTCTGTCGCTTGAAGGGGTTAAACATATGAAGTCATTTTTTGTGTACATAGCTGAGATGCTGTAGTAGCAGCCTGTGGATTTGACCTCTTAGTATTTTAGAGATAAGGGTTATTAGATGACCACCACAAAGTGAAAGTACCAGTCACACAGCTAGAAAAACAGTTAACCCTTTGTGACAGAACCGCTCAATATTTTTAATAAAGGTCAATTTAATATGATTTTTAGGCAAAAATGAGTAAAATGCAATCATAAACAAAAATTGCCTCCAAAAGTGTAAATAGCATTTAAGTAGGAGCATGCAATGGTGATTTCCCCATCTCAAACAATTTATTGAAACAAAAGCCAACAGTGGTGGGTATATCCCTGCAGAAAATGTCAATGTCTCAATAACTTGTCATGTGGCCTTGAGCATCAATTACAGCTTTACAACAATGTCTCATGCTGTTCACAAGTCGACTTATTGTCTGCTGAGGCATGGCCCTCAGGTCATTTAGGTTCTGAGGTACACAGTTACATCAAAAGAAAATTGTGCTAAAACACCTAACTGTGCAAAATTCCATGATTCCTTCCTCATGGGAAGCTGCCTAATCTAATGGCCATGATACATGTGGGGCATCAGCACATCAGGCAATGCTACTGAGATAATTACATCGTACAGGTCATAGTATACCTTCAAACTATTTTGCCAAGTAGTTGCACATTTTTTCTATTTTTGCACTAGCACTTTATCTGGTTATCTGCACATGTGATTAATATTTAGCTCCCCCCCAAGAGTCTAAATCCAAAAACCCTCACGTATATTCAATTTTTGTTTTTATCCTCACCTCTCTAATTCTCACATATTTTTTATAAACTCGAAAAGACATTCCTACCAGATTTGATTTATGTACTTGTTTAAAATGAACAGACACGCTATGACTAGATAGTCCTTTTCTTATATTGGAACAATGTTCTCTTATTGGAGTTTTTAATTTATGGGAAGTTCTTCCCACATACCTCTTCACAACGGAAAATAACTGAATCCATAGGACGGAAATCAAAACGGACACCTTTAAGAGGCATTCCGTTTTGATCCGTCATAATAGAAGCCTATGGGAAAGCATAACGGATCCGCCTGGTTTACGTTATACTGGATGGAAAACAAAATCCTGTCGACAGAACTTTTGTTTCCGTCCAGCTTAACGGAAACCAGACGGATCCGTTATGCTGTCCCTTAGGCTTCCATTATGACGGATCAAAATGGAATGCCTCTTAAAGGTGTCCGTTTTGATTTCCGTCCTATGGATTCAGTTATTTTCAGTTATAACGATGTTAAAACGAAAAGCTAGAAAGGAATCCCTAACGGTGGTGTGAAAGAGCCCTAAAATGTATATTATGCCTTTGGTGACACAGGATATGTGGTCTTTGATTGTATACCTTTCATTCCCATATCTATATGTAAATGATAACACTGTTTTTTTCTTAAACCCCAACCACCCCCATCTTCCTTCAAACTTTGCATTTGCGACAATGAAAAAAAACAAAAAACCTTTTGGGCCTATACTGCTCATTTTATTTTCCGTAATATAACTATTGGTGAGTATATCCCTCAAATTGATGTTTTTTTTTAAAGTGAAACATGGGTGGTCGCTCACTAGCTTTCCTATATCATTTTTAACTATATAGCAATGCTTTTGTATCACTTTCTTCAATTGTATCTCACCTAAATCCTACTATAAGCTTTCTGTATTTTCTTTGACTCATAGCCCCTTTCATAAAATCTTTTTTGATAATCTGACTGTTTTTCAAAATCTGCCATCTTGCTACAATTACATTTAATTCTATTTGATTGTCCTTCTCAAATATTGTCAATCCATGGGGCATAGTGGTGACTATCTCCCGCAATCTAACTATTAACATCTATGGTTTCGAAGTAATTTCTCGTATATAATTTATTGCCTTCTCTATAAATTTTCAAATCTAGAAAGTGTATACTATTGTTGTCCCATTCAAAAGTGAAAGCCAGATTATATTCATTTTTATTTAGATATTCAATAAAATGACCAAGGGATTCTACCTCCCCACTCCATATTATTATACAGTAGTCAATATATCTTTTAAAAGATTGGGCAATAAAAGGCAATAATGAGATAAAAGAGTGTTTGCTTCCCAATGATAAACATATAAGTTAGTGAAACGGGGGGAAAATTTAGCCCCCATCGCCACACCTGCACGCTGAGCATAAATATGGTCAGGGTCCCTAGTTATTCTTTGTTCAATAACTTTTTAAACCTATTGAACAACTATTTTGTTCAACATACCTTATAAAATGTAAAAAATGGTGCCTAGTTTCAACAAAGGCTATATTAGTAACCAAAAAGTGGCCAACCCCTTTAAGGCCAACCCCTATAAGGCTACTTACCATAGGATCTCAATACTGGAGAAAAACGCTTCCGTTTTGTCTCCATTCATTGTCAATGGGGACAAAGCATAACTGAACAGAACGGAATGCTCTAAAAAGCATTCTGTTCCATTTGGTTGTGTTCCCATACCGGAGAGCAAACCACAGCAAGTTGCGGTTTCCGTCATGGAATGAGGAGCAATCTGAAACAATAGAAAACTGATCGGTCTCCATTGACTTTCAATGGAGTTCATGACGGATCCGTCTTGGCTATGTTAAAGATAATACAACCGGATCTGTTCATAACTGATGCAGATGGTTGTATTATCAGTAACGGAAGCGTTTTTGCTGAGCCAGCAAAAACGCAAGTGTGGAGGTAGCCTAACTCAGTTTTGAGTAACTGACTTTTTGCAGTATTCCTTCCGGATAACTGCATATGCATATGTACAGTACAGACCAAAAGTTTGGACACATCTTTTCATTCAAAGAGTTTTTCTGTATTTTCATGACTATGAAAATTGTAGATTCACACTGAAGGCATCAAAACTATGAATTAACACATGTGGAATTATATACTTAATAGAGATGAGCGAGCACTAAAATGCTCGGGTGCTCGTTATTCGAGACAAACTTTTCCCGATGCTCGGGTGCTCGTTTCGAGTAACGAACCCCATTGAAGTCAATGGGAGACTCAAGCATTTTTTGCAGGGGACCAAGGCTCTGCCTAGGGAAGGCTGGGTGAAAACCTGGAAACATCAGGAAATGATGGAAACACCACGGAAATGGACAGAAAACAGCAGGGGCAGCATGCATGGATGCCTCTGAGGCTGCCTAATCCCACCATTATCCCAAATTCTCAGGCAACAGCCTGGTGATTACCCTCATGGCAATTGTGCTCACCCAGACCAAGAAAGGCGAGGCACATGTCCATCACATGTTAGGAAAGCACCCAACTAGGTGCAACGAAGGTCCATCACCCATGCCCATGCTGGCACTGCTCTCCTATCCCCAGCCACACGATGCAGGCATAAGCCTGACACAGCATGGCGGTGA
>ONZH01023295.1:0-85282 GCA_900303285.1 Rhinella marina
ATAATACAGCACAGTAGTGATAATTCCTTTATTCAGGGCAGACCAAAGTAATTTCAAAACACAGACCTCCAAAATAGTATCTCCTAAGTGTGACGTTGTCTCATTTGTGACCAATCAGGTTGGAAAACATTAACCTTGAGTCTTGTTTAAATTCTCCTTGTAGAGCAGAACAGATGCGTGATGAGGCGATGGAAGTTTGAGAGCAGAGGTTTAACTGAGCAAGAGTAGCATTTACATCATTGTGTCAATCACCTTCTACTTTAGGAATGTACAGCATGATATAATGGAAACTATAGTCCAGAAGTAGATCTATAGGGGAAAAATTAAATCTTTAAAACATTTATTTTGGATGACTAATTCAATGATAAATTATATTGTTGATAGCTCTGATAAAATAGTAGAAATATTTCCTTGTTAATTGAAGAATATAATATCAGTTGTCAAAAATCAGTTCACATGAACATAGTAAGGTTAATGTATTAAGACCTGCATTTCACATGCCACTCTGAGTAAAAGCCTTGATGGAGGAAGATCCTCTTAATAAATTTGTTTAATTTTTTGCTGTCCATGTGTCAGAATGAAATCTTCTCTAGCCAGGAGTTGGAGTACATTTCCAGTTTTATGTGTGCCAGTTACTGGAGCACATAGTTAACCCTTCAACCCTGGAGCATTTTTCATTTTTTCATTTTTATTTTTCACTCCCTCCCTTCCAGGGGCCACAACTTTTTTATTTTTCCATTCACATATGCCATATGAGGGCTTGTTTTTTTGTGGGAGAAGTTGTACTTTCTAATGGCACCATTTAATATTGCATTCAATGTAGATGCCCATGATGTTTATTTTTTTATTTTTTCTCTATTTTGATTTTTGGAGTTATTTTTAAATATTTTATTTTTACATTTTTAAACATATTGTTTTACACTTTTAAAAGTTTCCTTAGGGAACTTGAACATGCAATTATTACATTGTTTTCTCATAGACTCCAAAGCATTAGCATGAGAGTCTATGATAATTTCACTATGGTCCTATGGAGCCCTGCCAGAGGCATGGTCCTCATAGGAATTTATTTGCAGCAGCCAAGGATTATTCAGGAGGACCGAGGCTGCCACACATACCATTCGGATTCCCCAATCCTTAGTTGGGGAGCCATTGCTTGCCCAGAAGTGCATGCTTTTTTTTTAGCGCATTTGACCAACGCATCTGAGGGGTTAAATTTCTGAAATTATCTATCATAGACATTAGCTCCTGGGTGTCTGCTGTTTAAAACAGCTGTCACACAGTGGCTATGGCGCCCACTGCGCTCGTAAAAGGGCGCCATCTTTAAAGACTCGCCCAGTGCAGTACATTTATGGCACTGGGCAGGAAGGTGTTAAATGAGTCAGGTTGTGGAGCTTCTGCCTATAGTCTACTTCTTCCTATGCACACCACACTCACTTTTTGGAAAAGTGGCAAGGGAATCAGAAAAAGCGAATAATTTGCCAAATGGCACTTGCAGACAAAATGACTGACTTTTCTATGCGAGAAGACTAGCGTGCAGCTATAGTAAATTACTTTTCTTCCCATTTTGCCATGGATGAATTCATTTTGCGTATGTTCCTAATTAGCAAATATGCCACAGCATTATAACCCATTAAGGGCTAATTTTCATTTTTGTGTTTTCAATTTTTACTCTATGTCTTCCCAGAGCTATAAGTTTTTGTTTTTTTCTGTTCACAAAGCCATATGAGCAGGGGCTGATTGGCCATAAACCTCACAGGGAAACTTCCCAATGGGCTGATGCCCAGGGGGCCATCTGGGCCCTCTTCATGGCCAGCCAGTGGAAGTTTTTGGGGATGTATTTTGTGATGGACTGTGTTATTTGGCTCTGTTGGGGTGGTATAATGTGCCACAATATGATATTGCTGGCCCTGCCTTCCATCAATTTGGACCTGACTACAAAATGGGGCCACTTTTAGTATTTTTTCCAGTGCACACATCGTTTTTCGTTATCCAGCATGTGATCCCATCTGTGTTCTTTCTGTGTACCCAAACAGCTTGTGCACTCATGACCACACAGTTGTGTTTCAGTTCTCCTAGTCTATCTCCCTGTCTGTGCTACAGTCCCGGTTCCTGCCTGCCTTGTTCCTGCAACCTCCACTATTCCACCCGCAGGCTCTCCCAGTGTCTCTTGTTCAGTGTTGCCAAATAGCTGCAGTTCCAGCATCAGCGATTATCCAGACTGCTTCTGGAATTGGGATGCAGATCTGCATCCCAGCCATCCGCCCAAGGTTCCTACAGTCAAGTTTTGCCAAAAACGTCCTTAATCAGTATAAGTGACTAATCATTGTTGGTGTATTTCTTGTGCCTAGAGCTTCTGGTGCTTGCACTAGTGTCCCTGACCATAGCGCGTCAGCTGCCAACTACACTGGGACTATCCCGAGAGGTAGCGGTATGGTTGTTCCCCTGCGGCAAAGTCCAGATTCCTGTATAGGGGTTAAAGGTTGAATACCAGAGGAGCACTGGAATAATGCCCTTAGGGTTTAGCCAAAAGCTTAACCAGTTAGTTGGCACAGTAAGTGCCACATACTCGCTAATCTGTAACACTCTAGACATATTTAAAAATGTGTAACATTTATTTAACAGTTTGTAACATTTGATAAATTTGGCATAAATAACGGCAAAACAGACTTAATAAAAACTGATTTAAAAATTTTGACTTGATACATTCAGGATGTATTTATTAGAAAACTGGCATGGATACATTGAATAATCTTTCCTAGTTTGCTATGAGAACTCACACGCATGACCTTGACACTGCAATAATACTCATTATGCTGTCTAATTCCAGTGAACAATGGGAGGGGTGGAATGCAAGGCCTTTTTTGTACTGAAGAAATGTGCAAAGAGAGAAAGAAATATTTCAGATCTCGAAGACGGAAGTCTGTGCATCTAAAAAAGCTGTCATGGCCTCCATGCATCACCACAATTTACTTTTAGTTTGCTTTGTTTTATTGTTGCTAAGCCGATTTTGTTTGCTTAGGTTTATTGTTGCGTGCTTCTGCAAAACACAAACATAATATGCCTAAGATCCAGAGGTAAACAGCTAACCGAATGAAAGAAACTTGCTTCTTTTCCGTGGGAGTTGCAAATATAAGATATTGATTGCCTTGGCAGTTAATGTAAATGTAATTGATGTTTGATAAAGTGATTGTGAGATGCAGCAAGGGTTTGGTTTGCTTGAGTGACAGTGATGTAGATTACATAGAATGCGTTTGTAAATCAGGTAGAGGAACGCATCTCATTAATTTCTAAGAACACCTAAGGTGACTTCTTGTGTCAGTGGATGGCAACATTTAAATTCAGACATACCTTTTTGTCTTGAAGAAAAAACTATATATATTCATCAAGAAAGGGGTTTTTCTATAAAAGTATGTTTCTGCATGTAAATCAAAAGGTTTGGGGCTTTTGGAGTGAAATTCTCATAATGTGGGTCTTGGTTCTCATTTTTATCTCAGACTTATTAAGATGCTCTGTGCCAAAGGTTCCCTTGTATTGGAAATGTGGGGCTCTAGGGTCTGCTTGTTTGGATTATCTGATTTTCCCATCAGAACAGTTGCAGAACTACCCCCATAGCTGCACTAGTGTCTTCTAATGAGCCTGTAAATTTATGACATATTCTTATGATGGCACAAGTTTATTTGTAGTAAAGAAGGAAAGCAGCATATATGGTTAATATCAATCTGGGGTGGTTTTTGTAGAGTGGATGTAACTTATCACTAGATGTTGTTACTTCTTTGCCTAGTGAGTTGTATTTGTAGTTTATTATAATGTGGTCAGAAATACCTGCTAGGGGAAGGGGACATCACAACTTAGCATGATATGGACATTTACCACAATGCTAATCAACTGAAAATTAATCTCATCCTAGATTTAAATTTCTGTGAATAATAATATATTGAGATTTAGTGTCAAATTAGCTCTTCAGAGCCCTCTTTGTGCCAAAAGATACTTGTAAAAATGAGAGGGGAGATAGAGTATATGTGTCTCCTAGTGAGGCAACTGATTAGTCATGCAATTTAGATGCCACGACCAATAGCAATTCCAGTAGATGGTGGTTAGACAAAGGGGGTGCACATTAAAATGTTTGCTATGGGGACCAAACTTTTCTGGTTACGAAGATGTTGTCATTGGAATAGACTAGAGATGAACGAGCCAGATTCCTCCTGCTTTGACGAACCCGGTTCGTTCATGTACATAACTGATAATGATGCTGATCTCTACCTCTGTACATGTCTTAACTGAGACAATGAGGGCATATCGCTAGGATATGCCCACATTGTTTGATGAGTTTCACAGCTGGGAACTACACCTATACAAGATATATCAAGAACAGAGTGGGCCAAAGTGGTGGCTGGAGGACTTTGGTCTGGCCACCATCAAGAACTCTCCCCATAGAAGGGAAAGGGAGCACACAACGCATGACCGGCCACTGCTCCCATTCTCTTCTATGGGCCAAACGGAAATAGCCGAGATAGCTCTTGACTATTTTTGCCGGCCCCATATAAATGAATGGAGAGCGGCTGCACATGCTCAGTACGCCCCTCCACCATTTTTGGGGCTCAATTTAGGAGATAGATGCGAGTACGAGCAGTGGGACCCGCACCTATCAGACAATGGGGGTATCCTAGTGATATGCCCCCATTGTCTCAGGTGAGACAACCACTTTAAGATGAATGGCCTCCAATAAGGCTCTTTCAATATGGCAGTGGGTAAAGCAAGATTACTATAGTCTTGCGCATGCACTGTTACTATAGGTAGAGGCGCATGCATTAATGTTTTACATTATGAATCCGAATCCGTGTTTGTGGAACATCATTATCAGTTATGTACATGAACAAACTGGGTTCGTCAAAGAAGGACAAATCCAGTTCGTTCATCACTAAAATAGACCTGTTACAACAATTGCTGCTTAGAGAATTTGTTATGGACTTTCCAAAACATTCTACATACTATTCTGTATACCAATTACAATACACTAAGTGAGGGAATAAAGCAGCTAAGAAAGAGACAAAGGACCACATGAACCTGGGCAGGGCACTGGCTGACACACTTGCCTATAATTCCCTATAGCCAGCCTCACAGATTAGGAGGGGCAATATTGACTTGTCTATTAGGCACTATGTAACATCCCAAACAGAGACGCCATGCTGAGCTGAAACAGTAATGTGATTGGATGTGTCTGTCTGGCATTTAGGCTACTTTCACACTAGCGGCAGCCCGGATCCAGCAGGTGAAGGGTGCTGCCGGATCCGGACTACCGCAGGGACATATGAACTGCGCTCCGGCCCCACACATGTCACACAGTACATATATACACACAGACACACACACATATACACAGACAAATACACATACATACTTACATGCTCCCGACAGGTCTCTAGAGCGCCGGAGGAGCAGGACGGCGCGCACAGATGACGATTCTCCACAGCGCCCTCTGCTGGGCGCCTGGTGGAATCGTCATCTGTGTGCGCCGTCCTGTTCCTCCTGCGCTCTGAAGACCTGCCGGGGAGCATGTAATTATGTATGTGTATTTGTATGTGTATATGTCTGTGTATGTTTATGTTTATGTGTATGTCTATGTCTGTATGAGTGTATTGTGTGTATGTGTGCAGGTGACGAATTCGTCATGAACTCCACTGAAAGTCAATGGAGGACGGATCCGTTCACCATTGTGTCACACCAAATGGATCCATCCCCATTGACTTTCATTGGGGGTCATGACGGATCCGTCTTGGTGTGGATGCCTGGACCGCAGAGCAAACCGCAGCATGCTGCGGTTTGTTCTCCGGTCTGAAGACGGAACGGAATGCTTTCAGGAGCATTCCGTTGTCTTCAGTTTTGTCCCCATTGACAATGAATGGGGACAAAACTGAAGCGTTTTATTCCGGTATTGAGCCCCTATGACGGAACTCAATACCGGAATTATAAAACGCTAGTGTGAAAGTAGCGTTAGACACAAAAGACAGTTTACTTACAGAGGCAGTTTTAGGGAATGGGATGATATATTTACTTAGGTAGATGGAATTACTTGGTAGAAATACAGGCTTTAGCACTAGGGACAGGTAGTTTAGTTTGTGTATTTCAGGGTTTAAGCTGTTCACATAAATACAGACTCTGATGCACTACACATCAGTTTTTAAAGAGAAAGTACTCTCTTTTTATATGCAGGAGTCAGCTAGCAGCCCAATTAATATATATATATATATATATATATATATATATATACTTAAAAAAATATATAAATCTACTGGCTGATGATTACGATTTACATATCATAGTTTTTGCCCTTTTCTCCAAAAAACCTGATATAATTTTTAACAGTTAAAAAGTGTACAAATAACCATATTTTTACTACCATCAGGATATATTTTGGTCAAAGAGGTTTCACAGTTAATAAGTGTACAATTAGCACATTTTCCAGCATATATTTGCCCACACAGGCTGTGCAATTGTGGCTTTTTCCCCAAAAAACAATTGCAACTTTTTTTTTTAATTAATAAGTGTACAAATAAGTCCATTATTACTACTAGAAGGATATATTTGAGTCAAAGAGGTTTCACAGTTAGTAAGTGTACAATTAGCACATTTTCCAGCATATATTTGCCCACAGAGGCTTTGCAATTGTTGCTTTTTCCCCATAAAGCTATTACAAATTTTCTACAGGCAGTTAATGTACAAACAAATCTATTCTACTGCATCACCAGCAGGGTATATTTTTGGCCACAGAGGTTGTCCAATTATGCCTTTTTTTCCCAAAAAACTGTTGCAAATTTTCTGTCATTCATGCGTTTTTCCATAGCCATGTGTGTCACTATCACTTTGACACTATTAAAGCTGTCTGCATTAATGAGTTTTAAAGGGAGGGGAGAGAGAAAAATTAGTACTAGGAGACAACTGCCTTACAACACTGTGTTATAGTTGAGATGTATTGTGGGTGCAATTACTTTTCTTCAGTGCTATTGAAGGCTATACTGTTATGTGACATAGTGGCACACTGCCTGATTGACTCACCCTTTTAGTATTGTGCTTTATGCTATAGTAACCTGGGGTTGAAATTTGATGTGTGATACTCCATGACCATCCTCTAATATTATCACATGGAAGAGTATATCATATGACTAATATTGTGAATGAGTCTGGTGAAATTGCTGCCTGTTTTCCTGAATTAGGTGTTGTGAGCTATTTGTGGTATATTGTTCTACAGGCTCCATTCTCAAAGGTGCATTATTGAACTAATAGTTCAATAATGATTTCAGAATATATCAAGTCAATTATCATCATTCTGTGTATTTCACTTGGGACCCACGTTCTATGTTTTACATTGGTGTGTTGATTTGTTATTTTGTTAATCTTTCTCAACTGCTATCAAAGCCCCTGATGAACTCCAGATAATAGACTTAATGGGAGAATCACGTTGGGTGAAGTTTAGAGTTGATCTGAATAGTGGACAGTTTATTTGAATCCTGGTATCAATCTACTATCGTTTATATATATTTTGTAGGATATTCGGGTGCCCCCTCCCCCCGGTTCCCCCAACTAGGTTGATCCCGCCTCTTATTGTAATCCTATAGTTCATCATTTTTAGAGAAATTACAGGGATAGATCTGAAGACAGTGTGATCATCCTTGTTAGGGCAGCAGTTCGGCTTCAAGTAAAGGTAAATAGGGACAATATATCTCAGATCCCCTCTCCTTCCTTCATTTCCATCAGAGGGTGAACACTTTGTCTTTCTGCATCCAACTACCCTAGAATATTAGGGTCTATTAGGGGTAGCTTTGAAGACAGTAAGATTGCCATTATCGAAGCCGCAATTCTACTTTTGGTAGAGACAAGTAGGGACAAATTAGGGTTTTGGGGGTATATTGTTTGACTTAATAGAGAATATTTTATTGCGTTGTAAAAGTTTACGTTTTAAGGGGGGATTTCTTTTGTATGATTTTTCTGTTGTAATGTTCTCCCTTGTATTGTGGCTTACTGATAGTTTAGCAATCAGAACTGTGAAGACGGAACTTTATAAGAAATATCAAATGAAAGACAAGCAGGAGCCTTTGTGTAGTCACATTTTTACAACATTGAGGTGCATTTTTTGGGGGTCAGTGGTAGAGAAAATTAAATTTGGTTGCTTTGTCAAATTTTACAAAAAAAATTGCTTTGTGACAAATTGCTTTGTCATGAAGTGCATTTCTTTGTAAATAGCGGATGCAATGACAGAGAACAACAATTGTGCTGCCCTCAACCCCTCAGATGCCTAGTTCTTCTCTGATTTTGGCATCTAAGATCCGTATTAAAGCATTTTAGTGTTTGCAAATTTAAAAAAAAAAAATTACTTACCTCATCCTTTTGATCGTGAAGAGGCTGCTGTGGCCAACTTGCTTGAAGATCCAACATGAAATCGTACGCTGTGAGTGATGACATCACCACATCGGCCGGAGTGGTGACGTCATATGTCACAGCGCGCGAGAGTTTGAGTGGGATCTTCAAGCAAGATGGCCATGGGGGCCTCTTCACACTCAAATGGATCAGGTAAGTATGATTGTTTTTGTTTTTGCCGCCATTTCAGGGAAAATCAGTTATTTATCACGAAGCACAAGGAAATTCAAAATTTCTGCAAATTTTTCCTGAAATTCAAATTTAATTTGGATCCTGAAATTCAGATTGATTCGCTCAACACTAGTCAGTGGTGTCTTTAACCAATTGCAGCATGCAATGATTTTGGCATTTTGTCCCTCATGGCAATTTTATGCCATAGACTTTCATTTTTTTCAGCTTAAAAACACATGTGCAATATGTATTGGCATTTTAACAGCATTTTTACCAAGCCCCTCCTCCCCCCATATATCTCTACAGAGATGGTGACATTACAGGGGCACATATTTTCCTCTCAAACACCAGGTGGTAAAACACACAATGTAGGCAGAATCCTCTCGTAAAACCCTTAACAAAATGCTACAAAAATAATGATCATGTCAGGCTACTTTTATGCTCTTTGGCCAAAGAAATTGGCCAGGGAGTTGAATATGTGTGAACGATCCCTAATTCTATCTTGTGAGACCAAGACACGCTGTCAACTCACTGAATGTCAGATTACAAACTATGAAGGGGAGAAGAGAGAGGAGGAGTGAGCTGCAGTGAGAGAGAAGTAGAGAGACAGTCACACACATACACTGTTATAACTAATAGTAAGTGTTATATCTCCCATGACTACTGTTCAGTAGGTACACTTTAAAGATTATATTCCTTGGGGGTGGGGGTACATTATTTGAGTTCATAGAAGTGTGAAGCATTATTTCATGGATCAAGTCCCCCTTTAAATGCTCATAAAATGTTCTGTGAAATATGATTGCATCTCAAGTAGAGTATCTTATGTCGACAACTTCTTCGTAGATTGAAGTTTCCCCGGCAATTAGCTTAATGCATTGGACTGGTATTTTTAACTGCCTGCTCTGTGTAGCCATTATTATATTACTGTAATCTATTGTATTGTGTCCATTGGAACCTGAGGTTTAACCCTTCGCAGCATCTCCACATTTTAACTGATAAATTGACGCCCCCATTTGTCACATTCATATGTGACAATAGCTGTTGGAGATGTAAGGAGAGTACCAATATCAATTTGTCCCTACATAATAGCTACATCAGTCCACCTCCGTAAAAGAGAATGGGTTAAATGGACACATTTAATAATTTCTCCTTATGTGTCCTAGGAGAACATAAATTATTCACACTCAACATAAAGAAAACCTAAAAACATTAGTGAAAAACTCTTCAGGGACTCAGTATGTAAATGCTCTGCAGCAAGCAGATGGCTGATAATGGCTAGCTGCCACTGAGGTAGTGAAGCGTGCAACAATAGCAAGATTGCAATATGATTTTAACTGTGTCTCTTTACTCTGTGATTTAAAGAGAACAAATAGAAGTTAGAGTGCTTTTCAAAGTTCTCCCTTTCTTCCTCGAATCCTAGGGAAAAATGTTAATGCCGTAAAAGACAGCAGTATTGAAGTGCGCCTGAAATCCTTTCAGTTTGTTGAAAGTACTTGATGCTGTGCTAGATAAAATTGAGGATTCCACAAGGGCCATTAGAGCTTTCAAACAGTAAAGGGCGACATGGTATCAACAGGAAATACAAAAAGATGAAATGTACTTGTAATGGAGTTCTAATGACGTGCACTGGTATTGTCTTCAGATGTATAAGCCGACTGCTAGGAACACAATATATCTTTTATTCATCCATTGAAGACATGCTTTATCTATCACATTTAATATAGAAATACTAACAATGTATTTTCACAAATTTGAACCTTTACTGTTCAGGATACAAGAAGAGCAAATGGACTTATTGTCAAAGACCCCTGAGGGAGGTTAAAGGTTTAGGACTATGGGTGAAAGGGTATCAGAGAAAGTTGTCATGGAAGATCAAACATGGCTGACTCCCTTAGACTTTTTTCTTTGGGGTCATCTTAAGGCAATTGTCTATGCTGTGAAGATACAAGATGTGCAGCACCTGAAACTATGGATACTGGAAGCCCGTGCTAGCATTTCTTCTGCGCTGTTGCTATCAATGTGTGAAGAGTGGGAGAAGAGGGTTGCATTGACAATCCAACACAATGGCCAGCACTTTGAACACATTTAATAAGTGGTCAGAAACTTGTAAATTACTTATGAAAGAATAAAGTTACGTTAAAATCAAGCACACCATTGTTTTTCTTGTGAAATTCTCAATAGGTTTGATGTGTTACATTGAAGTAGAATCCAAAATGGCCGACTTCAAAATGGCCACCATGGTCACCACCCATCTTGAAAAGTTTACCCCCTCCCATATACTAATGTGCCACAAACAGAAAGTTAATATCACCAACCATTCTTATTTTATTTAGGTGTATCCATATAAATGGCCCACTCTGTATTTTAGGAGGCAGAGATACAGTGTGGTGTCATACCTCCTTCCATCAGGCCTCATATCAGCCACGTAGTCTATGGCCCTTTTTTAAACTGTTGTGGGCTGAAATCAGTCCATGCTAAAGAAGTAAGTCACTGTACATTATTTGAACATGCCTCAGAGGAAATTCTGGTTCGCTGGGTTCGGCCGAACTTCAGGTCAAAGTTCGAGTTCGGGACCCGGACCTGAACCCGAACCCCATTGAAGTCAATGGGGACCTGAACTTTAGTGTACTAAGATGGCTGAAAAATAGTCATAGTAAGGGCTAGAGTGCTGCAAAATGGGGATAAGAGCAGGACAGTTGACCTGCAAACAAATGTGGATAGGTAAATGACTTAAAATAACAGAATAGAAAAAAATAATAATCTAGAAGTAGGAGACGGAGGTCAAAGTGGAGTAGGAGGTTGAGGAGGTAGTGGACATGGCAGTGTGGCGGTGTAAGTGGAAGCGGTGATGAAGGAGGAGGGGGTAGCCAACACTGTTTTTGTTGTTGTTTTTATTTTATTTATTTATTTATTTTTTAATTTGGGAAGACCCCAAAACAGGGAAATAGAAAAGAGAATGCAAAGATAATGTGCCCTGGAGTATAACAATGGCTGGGTACGGCCAGTATACTTGTCTACTCAGCACAAGGTACGGACAAGTCCTGTGGGATCCATGCCTGGTTCATTTTAATGAACGTGAGCTTGTTCACGTTGGCTGTGGACAGGCGGCTGCGCTTGTCTGTGATTACCCCCCCTGCCATGCTAAACACATGTTCGGACAATACACTTGCTGCAGGGCAGGTCAGCACCTCCAAGGCGTACAAGGCAAGCTCAGGCCATGTGCCCAATTTGGAGAACCAGAAGATGAAGGGGGCAGACCCATCAGTCAGTACGTGTAGGTATGTGCACACGTACTGTTCCACCATGTTGCTGAAACACTGTCTCCTGCTAAGATGTTCCATATCAGCTGGTGGTGCTGGTTGTTGTGGCATACTGACAAAGCTTTTCCACATTTCGGCCATGCTAACCCTCCCTTCTGAGGTGCTGACGGTGCCCCAGCTGCGTTGGCAACTTCCTCCTCCTCTGCCTTCGCCTGGTGCTTCCACTGAGCCCCCACTGTCTGGTGGGAATGCCCTCAGCAGTGCTTCTACCAAGTAGCGGGGATCCAGCAGGGTGTCCACCCAGTAATCAGCACTGGTTAGAATATGGGCTACTCGGCGGTCATTGCGCAGGTATTGCAGCATGTAGTCGCTCATGTGTGCCAGGCTGCCCAGAGGCAATGACAAGCTGTCCTCTGTGGGAGGTGTATCATCTGTATTAGGGATGAGCGAACCGAACTGTAACGAACCAGATTCGTTACGAACTTTACCGAACGTTCGGTTCGTCCCCGAACCGAACTTTCGTAAAGTTCGTATGAATCAGGTTCGTAAATAAATAAAGTTTACTTTTTCCACAGAATAGACCAGGATACAAGGGATTATTTATTACTCCTACAATCCCTTGTATCCTGGTGTGACCCTCGTGTCAAACCACCCTTTTGGGAGGAGAATGGCCGAGATGGGTTATTATTTTCGTTCGTCCGAACGTTCGTTCGGACGAGCGAACAGAACCGTAACGAACCAGATTCGTTTAAGAACTTTTAAGACGAATCTGGTTAAAATAAAAACGGCACATCAAAACTGTACCGTTTTCACAGAATAGACCAGGATACAAGGGATTATTTATTACTCCTACAATCCCTTGTATCCTGGTGTGACCCTCGTGTCAAACCACCCTTTTGGGAGGAGAATGGCCGAGATGGGTTATTATTTTCGTTCGTCCGAACGTTCGTTCGGACGAGCGAACAGAACCGTAACGAACCAGATTTAACAACGCTACACTGTATGTTCGTCACTGGAGTAGGAATGTTCGCAGACGCAGTGTATTTGTACGCTAATGCGTACATATTCAGTTAAGTAGCGTACCTTTGACAACGCTACACTGTATGTTCGTTATTATGAATGTTCGCATTAGCGTACGCATTAGTTTAAATTCTTAAATATGCGTATATTTTGCGTCGCCGTTGTACAAGTCACTTTAATTTTTTCTACTTTTTTCATTTAATAGCAACTGCAAGTAAACGAAACTATACCCTACCAGACTACCATTATTGTTGCAGCAATTATTCAGCCGTTATAGCAAGTTTCGTTTTAGGTTCGGTTCGTATGAATCCGAACTTCAAGAAAATTCGCCGAACCGAACCGAACCGAACTTTTCAAAAGTTCGCTCATCCCTAATCTGTATCCCCCCATCCACGCTCCATTGATGCCCATGAGCTGCTTTGGGTGCTGCCCTGCTGTGAACACGGTTCCTCATCATCATCATCCTCCTCATCCTGCAGAACTGTGCCCTGGCTAGACAGTAGTGTACCTGGCCTCTGTTGATGCTGGAACCCACCCTCCAAGCCACTTGTGAAAGACTGGCCTGATAACCGTGGAAATGATCCCTCTTCCTCCTCCTCTTCCTCCTGTGCCACATCCTCTTCCATCATCGCTTGAAGAGTTTTTTCAAGGAGACTGCATCATCGGCACTGGCCATGTTGGTGGAGTACTCAAAACAGCGCAACACAGTACACACGTCCCGCATGGAGGCCCACTCGTTGGTGGTGAAGTGGTGCTGTTCCGCAGCAACTCACCCGTGCATGCTTCAGCTAAAACTCCACTATTACCTGCTGCTGCTTGCACAGTCTCTCCAGCATGTGCAAGGTGGAAATCCACCTTGTGGGTACATCGCATATGAGGCAGTGAGCGGGAAGGCCGAGGTTACGCTGCAGCGCAGACAGGCGAGCAGCCGCAGGGTGAGACCGCTGAAAGTGAGCACAGATGGCCCGCACTTTCTGCAGCAGCTCTGAGATATCAGGGCAATTTTTCCGGAACCTCTGCACCACCGAATTCAGCCAGGCAAGGGATGTGCATCAAACCGGCTAGCCCCAGAGCTGCTACGAGATTTCGTCCATTATCGCACACCACCAGGCCGGGCTTGAGGCTCAGTGGCACCAACCACTCATCGGTCTGTTGTTCCATGCCCCTCCACAGCTCCTGCGTGGTGTGGGGTTTTTCCCCCAAACAGATGAGTTTCAAAACAGCCTGCTGTCGTTTACCCCTGGCTGTGCTGAAGTTGGTGGTAAAGGTGTTACACTGACCGGATGAGGAGGCGGTAGATGGAAGCGGAGTAGGAGGAGGAGGCAACAGGCGGCAACGAGAAATGTCCTGCAATCCTCGGTGGCGGTAGGACATGCGCCAAACTGCTATCCGCCTCAGGCCCAGCCGCCACTGCATTTACCCAGTGTGCAGTCAGGGAGATATAACGTCCCTGCCTGTGTTTACAGGTCTACTTATAAGTAGTTATGTGGACCTTGCCACAGATGATGTTGCGCAGTGCACACCTGATTTTGTCCACCACTTGTTCGTGCAGGGCAGGGAAGGCTCGCCTGGAAAAGTAGTGGCAGCTGGGAACCACGTACTGAGGGACAGCCACAGCCATAAGGTATTTAAAACTGTTTGTCTCCACCAGACAGAATGACAGCATTTCAAAGGCCAGGAATTTTGAAATGTTGGCATTCAGGGCCAGGGATCGTGGGTGGGTAGGGGGGTACTTCCTCTTTCTCTCTAGTGTTTGGGGGATCGACAGCTGAACGCTTCCATGGGACAGTGTGGACATGCTTGGTGACGGTGGTGGAGGTGGTGGTGTTGGTGCCACATCCTCTGTTTCCAGGTGGCAGGTGCCACTGTCACTACAGAGGGGGAGGAAGAGGCAGAGACCACAGCAGAAGAGGGAGCAAGAGGGGCCTGAGATCTATTGTGGTTTTTCAGGTGTGTTCTCCACTGCAGCTCATGCTTTGCATTTAGATGCCTGGTCATGCAGGTGGTGCTCAGGTTTAGAACATGTATACCTCGCTTTAAGCTCTGATTGCACAGCATGCAAACCACTCGCATCTTATTATCAGCACATTGTCTGAAGAATTGCCACGCCATGGAACTCTTTGGAGCTGGCTTTGGAGTGCTCATTTCCTGGGTGCGGTTGGCAGTAGCCAGCATACTGGCTAGGGGACGGCCACTCTGCTTTTGCACCCTGCTCCCTCTTTTGCTGTGCGGATGGCTCTGTGTGACCACTACTTCTTCCTCCGAACTGCACACGTCACTCGCATGACCTTTATTCCATGTGGGGTCTAGGACCTCATCATCCTCCACATCATCTTCCACCCACTCTTCAGCCCTGCCCTCCTTGCTGGTCTGCACACCGCAGAAAGCCGCAGCAGTTGGCACCTGTGTTTCGTCATCATCAGAGACGTGCTGCGGTGGTCCTCCCATGTTCACATCCTGAAACATAAGCGGTTGGGCATCAGTGCACTCAATCTCTTCCACTTCTGGGGCAGGGCTAGGTGGATGGAAACCCCGCCAGAAGAGTCATCAAAAAGCATAAGAGACTGATGCATGACTTGGGGATCAGACTGCTTGGCTGATTTGCAAGGGGTGATGTGAAAGACAGATGCCCATGGGCTGCAGGTGCCAACTCTGCTCTTTCAGCAGGGGACTGGGTGGGAAACAATGTGAAGGAACTGGAGGCACTGTCAGCCATCCAATCTACTACTGCCTCTACTTGTACTGGCCTCACCATTTGTACACCGGTATTCGGCCCAACAAAATGACGCTGAACGTCCTGTCGCCTGCGTGCACCAGAGGAAGATGTTTCATTTGGGCGTGTAGCTGGCACAGATCGACCACGTCCTCTCCCTGCAACAGAAGCTCCACCAGTACTAGCAGCACCAGGACCAGGGCCATGTCCCTTATTTGATGCTCTCCTGATTCTTTGAGGTCATCCACCGAACTAACAGACAGATTAACTTTATTAATTTAACTGTCACGTATGCAGTTCAGGTGTACCTCTAACCAAAAATAGGAATATGTCACCGGCCGAACGAACAGTCAGATTAACTATATGAATTTCCTTGTCACGTATGTAGTACAGCTATATGTCTTTGCAAAAATATGAATATGTCACCTGCCGGACTAGCAGATGGATTAACTGTATTAATTTCCCTGTCACGTATGTAGTACAGGTGTATGTTTTAGCAAAAATGTTAATATGTCACCTGCCGGACTAGCAGACAGATTAACTGTATTAATTTCCCTGTTACGTATGCAGTACAGGTGTAATCTCTTAGCAAAACTATGAATATGTCACCTGCCAGACTAGCAGACGGATTAATTATATTAACTTCCCTGTCATGTATGCAGTACAGCTGTATGTCTTAGCAAAAATATGAATATGTCACCTGCCGGACTAGCAGACGGATTAACTGTATTAATTTCTCTGCAACGTATGCAGTACAGGTGTATGTTTTAGCAAAAATGTTAATATGTCACCTGCCGGACTAGCAGACGGATTAACTGTATTAATTTCCCTGTCACGTATGCAGTACAGGTGTATGTTTTAGCAAAAATGTTAATATGTCACCTGCCAGACTAGCAGACGGATTAACTGTATTAATTTCCTGCAACGTATGCAGTACAGGTGTATGTTTTAGCAAAAATATGAATATGTCACCTGCCAGACTAGCAGACGGATTAACTATATTAATTTCCCTGTCACGTATGCAGTACAGGTGTAATCTCTTAGTAAAAACGTGAATATGTCACCCACCGGATTAACTGAAAGATTAACTATTATATTTTTGTATCATTGGTACAAAAATGGTGCATTGCACCAACAAAAAATCACTATAGGTCACCCACAGAATTAACAGCCAGATTAATTATTATATTTCTGTGTCAGGGGTACAAAGATGATGCATTACACCCGCAGAAGCGCAGCCTAGTATCAGTAAATGCGGTCGGGTCCAGTCGCAAATGGCGACAAGACTAAAGAGTCTTGTCGCCATTTGTAAAATCTAAGTCGCATTGGCGACCAAAAGTACTGAAACATTGAACATTTGGACATGTGCATTCAAAAGTTTAGAGAAGGTCACATTAAGTTCACCTGTAAAGATTGTAATACATTTTAGGTTTATCCTGAAATTTGATCCACAAGCCAAATATCCTTTTTTGTGAGTATTGTATATTCATGTTTTAAGTCCAGGGCTGCAGGTAGTATACAGTATTACAAAGTTACTGTATTTTATTTGGTAATAGTTAAGCCTTGTTCACACAACAGTTATTTGATCAGTTGTTTCCATCAGTTTTTGTGAACCAAAACCAGGAGTGAAGGCTACACAGACATAAGGTATAATAAAAAGACCTGCACCACTTCTGTGTTTTTGACCCACACCTACTGTAGTTTTGACTCACAACAACTGATGGAAATAACTGATCAAGTAACTGATGTGTGAACAAGGCTTTAATGGTAACTGAGGTGTGTGAAAAACGTATTATCATATATTTACTAACTTTAGTGTCAAGCTGCTTTTTTTTAATATATATTGAATTACAGGTAATAAGGCCTATAGATACCCATTAATAATATCTAATCAGATGAGGATTGAACTGGCCTGCAAAACATGTTATAAAAGAATTGATTTAGTCGCAGAGGGCACCATTTTCTTGCAATTTAAGTTGAGGAACAATTTCTTATGCCTGGCAGTGTCAGCTATTGATCAGCATGTGATATTCAATTAAACGGCATGCAAGTTCTTATCACACTAGTGTCAAAGCTAACCAAATTTGGACTTTTTTCTGAAATTATTCTATAAAAGGTAGCCTGATCAGTCAATACTCTATAACAGTTTTGGCAATTAACATGTTAGAAATCTAAATAGCATTAACTCAGATGAGTACATTATAGATTACTTCAGATATCTTATGCAATTATTAACTATATATATATATATATATATATATATATATATATATATATATATATATATAGTGTAAACTGGCATACTTTTGTAATTGCCTGTAATTAAAATTTAGTATAGACGCTTAATAAAATCTTTCTGTATAGCACCACCTACTGTTTGTTCTTTTCTTAACCTCTCTGTCCACTTTGTTGAGGTGGATGAACATGCTCAGCTCCATCCTTCAACTGCTTCTAGCTACATCTGCTGCTAGAGACTGCAACAGTTACAGAACACATCTCCTTAGCTGCCAATGACTTTTAAACAAAGCTAGAATCAGTTCTGCACCTTACATAGATCCAGAGTTCTTCCCATTCATCCCTCTAAATTTCTATTAGATTTATTGTCCTTATTAAGGTCAAGGTCATTTTTGCTGCTTCCCTCTTCCTACCACAGCTCAGCAGGCATGTTCTTTCTAATACAGCTCTCTCTTTGTAACTGTCATACCTTTTAACAGTAGATATAGCTGGTGACAGTTGAAGGATAGAACTGAGCATGTGTGACCACCTCAAACTTGTTACTCAGTTAGGGGGGGGGATTAAAAGAACAAACATCAATTAGTGCTATCCATTTAAATATAGATGAATAAATATAATAGCCTGAAGTATTTGGTCCATTAAAATATGACAAACTTGAATCCAGTGACTGGATTGTTATTTTCAGTAAAAAGTTAGATTTGTACATAAACAGCAGAACTGTGGTAATGTCTATACACTGACAACCACTTTACTGAACAACCGGTGACTGGGTGGATTTGTTCTGACAACCTGACTTCTCCTCACATTCAGTCATTAAATGATGGTTTCCAGCAAAACCCTTTATTCAAAGCTAAATTTGTTGATGGACAGCAGAACTCTGGTAAGGGCTCGTTCACATCACCATTAGGGCTTCCGTTCAGTCTTTCCTTATCGTTATAACGGAAAGAAACGGAGTCCCTAGGACGGACATCAAAACGGACACCTTTAAGAGGCATTCCGTTTTGATCCGTCATAATAGAAGCCTATGGCTCTGCATAACGGACAGGACTTTGTTTTCCGTCCAGCATAACGGCAACCAGACGGATCCGTTATGCAGAGCCATAGGCTTCTATTATGACGGATCAAAACGGAATGCCTCTTAAAGGTGTCCGTTTTGATGTCCGTCCTAGGGATTCCGTTTCTTTCCGTTATAACTATGTTATAACGGAAAGACTGAACGGAAGCCCTAACGGTGATGTGAACGAGCCCTAATTTGTACATTCTGGCATTAACCTTACTGTACAGATAATGGTGGGTGATGGGTGTTTTATTCCCGCTTTGGACTTTTCCTTCACTCTCAGTCACTGGTCTTTTTTTTTTAAGCTAATTCCCTCTTCTCTTCAACTGCTAATTTTAATAATCATAAACAGCTCTGTGGTCCTTCTTCTCAGTCCTGCTCCTCACTCACTTAAGATCAGTTGTTTCCTAGTGAGAATTCTCTTGATTCTCCCATACATCCAGCTGTTTCTCCTCTACACAGAATCTTATCCTCTGGCAATTGCCTCCTCTCTCCTGACTCCTCATTTTATTCCAGTGAGGAGTGGTGAGCAACACAAGAGGCGTTCCAGTTTAAAAGGATTCCATTTATTTATAAAATAGGATGTTGAACAATCTTCTGATATGTATCTATTTAAAATTATGCAATACAGACCTTTTCTTTAATATTATATACACTTTGTATCATTTACCTAAAAAATGGTATGGTCCATTTTAATCCTGTAAATTGCACCCATAGGAGAGCTGGATAGGACTTAACATGGCATCAGTCATGGGAGCAGTCATGTGGCCCTCACAGGTATCATGTGACCTGGCTTTCAGTTAACTGCCCATGTATCTAACATGTGAATAGTAGTGTATTAGCAGAACATATACAATATATACAGTATCACTGCCTGCAGCAGTACCTCAACACCATTGGGCAGATTCGCTGGGCTATGATAACCGGGCATGCTACCACATACTGCACCTTATTTATGAAAAGGTGTTGTAGATTTCAGTGCTATTTTATGCCAGAAAACTGGTGTAGAAGATGACAACTGTTGATGGTTCACTGAGAAACTACACCTGCTCAAAAATGTTTGGGAAAATGCTGTTGAAAAAGTAATAAATGTGCAGTTTTTCATTCCAAAAAAGAGTTGCATATTTATGATCAATCTGCCCACATGTCTGTCAGTGTCTATGCAGTAGCAGATCTCTATATTTTTTTACACTTAGCTGTATTAATAAGATTACATCACCTAAAGACAGGCAGTCATGCTATACCATCACCTACAAATCTAAACAATCTGGTTGGCACTCCTTTCCAATATGATTGGTGCTCTGTGATCGGGATACACCAGGCATAAAATATATGATAAAGTCATGGCACTCCACAATTTAGTAAATGCAGTTTAAACGGAACGCTTTATTGTATTACCACATTGTGTACACATGGCCAACGTTTCGGTCCTCCCGGACCTTGATCACGGCTGTTGGTGTATAGTGGGAGCATAGGAATGGCGTCCGTGACGTGGCACAGATGCCATTCCTATGCTCCCACTATACACGAACGGCCGTGATCAAGGTCCGGGAGGACCGAAACATTGGCCATGTGTACACAATGTGGTAATACAATAAAGCGTTCCGTTCAAACTGCATTTACTAAATTGTGGAGTGCCGTGACTTCATCATATATTTTATACCATCACCAACAGACAGGCCACCATGTAAATACACACTGTGATGTAGTTACTGCAGTAACCACAATAAAAAATCATGATTCCACCACTAGTCCTATTTAATTACCATATGGATTTGTCCTGCGTGCTGACCCATCACATGTATGTCATGTAACACTTCTGCTTACTGAATATCAGAAATTAGATGTCCGTTGCGGTTATCTTAATCGAGGATCCAGCGTGTGATGACATCACCCTGCATGAGATTTCGTGCTGGATCTTCAATCAAGATGGTTGCGGCGGACTCTTTGTGCGCAAATGCATGAGTTGAGTATGTTTTTTTTTTTTAAACCACCATTTTAGGGAAAATAGTCACGAGGAAATTCAGCATTGTAGCCAATTGAATTTTCCTGAAATTGTCCACTTTGTAAAGTTCGATTCACTGAACACAAATGATAAGTTGTTCCATTCAATTAATGAATGTTTGTCATGGTTGAAATAGTCAATTTCCAAAAAATGTAACTAGTATGAGCACTTTTAGATCACGGATTGGTGGTCTGTGTGTCTTATTTGCAGGGCCTGAATTATGCTTTTACATAATTTTTTATATTAATTTTCACTTCACTTTTACTGCATACATAATTTGATATGGATATATATTTAATGTCTTCATTTTTATTGTGGGAACATGGTACTGTCAAATAGCCTTCAAAGTACTGAACAAAAAGAAATACAAATCATTTTATGGTATTGATTTTAGAAAATCAATACTGCAGAATTTCTCAGCACATACAATTTGATTGCTTTACAGAAAATTTTCAGGGACAATTTCCCTGCCTAGTCAAGGGAAACAACGAAACTTGTTGAAGGTCAGAGGGTTACAAACCAGTCTCTCAGTGTCATGATTATACAGTAATTCTTTTTACCACTGGCCTAATACTAATACATTTTTGTTCAGTCCGCTCATTTTAGTAGAAGAAAGGATAGGCGGCTCTTTAAAAAGAAACAGATTTTGAAATTGCTAATGACTTATTCTCCGCAAAAGTTGAAATAGATGAATCATTTCTACCATCTCTTATTATAACAGATGACCTTGGAGTGAGGTTTCTGGTATCATGGCACCCTACTTGTTTTTTATGAGTTTGTATTTGAATTGGTATGAAGTAACCCCTATCGGCTCATCATTATTTTAGTGTCCACTCTCTCCCCATGTCATTGTTTATTTGGTCCCAAATTAATTTTCATTTTCCTACTCTCCTCTTTCATCATTTATACTAACTGCACCTTAGTTTGTGGCCCCTCTTAGTTGCTGTGCTCCATAACGGTTTCTCAGGACACCACCCTTCTAGTTAGGGCTCATGTACATGACTGGTGCCGGCCCGTGCCTGTCTTGCGGCCCACATACGCCGGGTCCGCAATACATGGGCACCGGCCATGTGCAGCCCGCATCACGGATCTTGGACCAGTTCCCCTCAATGGCTCCGCAAGATGCGGAGCGGAGGCACGGATCAGATCATACGCATGCACTACTTTTTTACGGTGCGGACCGTCGGATGCGGATCGCGGACCCCATTCAAGTGAATGGGTCCATGATCCGAATCCGGCGCCCCACTGTCAGTGCCCGTGCATTGTGGACCGCAAATTACGGTCCTCAGCACGGGCACTGACTGCACACTTTCGTGTGCATGATCCCTTACACTCATGTTTATGGGTTTTGCGACACACAAGGTCCGACGCATATGGTTTAGTCACATGTGTGAACTCTTGTCTGGAGACATATATAATCCATTAAAAGTCATGGCTTCTTTACGTTAATAAAAAATAATAAAAAAATTATTAGGTATCATATAATGATATACAGAATGGCATCTCATAGGCAGATTCAGAATAATATATAATTATATATATATATATATATATATATATATATATATATATATATATATTTAATGTTTGTGAGTAAATGGTTAAATTGAAGTTTGCTTTTTACATTTCAAGAACAAAATGCAGCATCTCAACTTCAAAACAACACAAATTGCACAGGAATAGTGAGACATAAATTAAAAATCATTCATATTAATTATCTCTGTTGATCAATACGGCGTCTCAGTTTTAATCATCACTTCTTACTAGAATTTAATATCTTTGATAACTTTAATTATACTTCTACACTCCATTAATTAAACTGACATTAACTTATGCAAACTGTATATAAATATTTCAATAGCATGTTTTACATTTCATTACTTCAGTACATCTTATTAACACCTTCTCTGTTGAACAATGCCCTTAACCCCATAGATTTTGGTTTTTAAAGAGAAACTGATCAAAAATTTATCCGATTAGCCATAAAGTAGGTAACACAATGTCTGTTTGTACTACCTATGCTTACCTTTTTTTGACAGAATGTAAACTCTACCCCAACATCATAGCACTAATACAAATGTAAACAGTTAGGGTTAAAGGGTTTCTCCAGGATTTAAGAAAATGAAAATACTTAAGTATTACTTTCTTATAAATATGTATCCAAATATCTTTCATTAGTTATAATTGCTTGTTTTGTCTGGGGAGCAATCACTGGGAGAAATAAAATGGCTGTTGCCCTATTAGTACACAAAACCTGTCCTAATTACACAGGAGGACAAGTTACTTTAGAGAACTGAGCTAAAGAGCTGCCTCATCCTCCTATTTGCTCTACTTGTCAGGAATTATGATCCTGAAGAACTTTAGCTGAATCTCGGTAGAAATGGAGTTCATGAGGAGACATGAAGTACCAAGAGGATGGACAGGACAGACTGTGGTAATGTAGGGCTGTGGAAATGGATACTGCATACAAGTGCTGCTGCTCATGAGCCACATCCCTACCCTCTTCTCTGAACTTCTCCTCATGAACTCCAATTATAAAGAGATTCAGCTGAAGATCATATCAGCTGTATTCAGGATTATAATTCCTGACAAGCAGAGCAGAGAGGAGGATGAAGCAGCTCTTTAGCTCAGTTTTCTGAAGTAACTTGTCCTCCTGTGTGGTTAGGACAGGTTTTGTGTGTACTAATAGGACTGCAGCCATTTTATTTCCCCTGAGGATTGCTCCTTAGACAAAACAAGCCATTTTAGCTAATGAAATGTATTTGGGAATACATTTATAATAGTAATATTTCAGTATTTTCATTTTCTTAATTCTCCCCTTTAACTTCATAAGAATATTAATATACACAATTAAGACACATTCAAGATTATAAATAAGTTGATTATGGATTATAACTAAAGGTACAATATTTCTCTGGTTCTCATTTGCTTCAAGTGATATCTTCCTGGTCAGTTTTTAAATGAAGTCTTATGGAAATCATATAGACTCCATCTTTAGTGGAGAAAAACAAATTACTATTACATTTATATTTCATAGATTTTTCCAGAATCATGGAAACAGGACCGACTATACTGAGGTAGGGGAGAAGGAATAAGTACTCAATATATCTTTTGAAATATGGTATTACTATGATACTCACTGGGTATGCACATAGGAGTTATACTCATTAATACAGAATATGAGTTTTCTCCTAGATGGAATGTACACAAAATGTACAATTCTTGGATTGAAAAGTTCTCATGCCACTTCTTTAGCTCTTAGATAGATATATAGATAGATATTCACATGATTGCCTCTAAATAGTTCCTTTATTGTCATGTATAAGTAATTTCCCAATGTTTTATTGTATGAGAAACCTCCCCTCCCTTAAAATTTATTAAAGGGCTTGGCCACCTTCTGGTTACTGTTGACCAATGTTTTTGTAAGATGAGTATATTGTACTTACTTATATAGTTTTAATGTGTATTTTTGAATATTTCATAAGTTATGTCTCCTTGTTTATCAAGTCTGTTGTCCTGTCCGCAGGAAGGTCTTTTCCATGAAATGGCTCTTTTCCATAAATGGAGGGTCATGTGGCCAGGCAGATCACCTCCATTATGCCTCCATATGACCTCTCCTCTACCTGCCATCTGCACTTGCACGGTGGGGGTTTTAGTACAGTTGCAGTGTGTTTTAATGGAGGAGGCTGACTGGTTTGCATCAGCAGCCATTTTATAAACTGGACTTCTCTGTGGACAGCACAAAAGACGGAGCATAATTTATGAAATATACAAAAACGCACAATATTTTAAAAAGGCTATATTAGTAAGTGCCATATAGTCTTCTTACAAAAAAAACAGTAGTCAATAGTAATAAGAAAGTGGCCAATCTTATTTTAAGGTTTTCCAGTCCATCTCTTTAATTTATACAGTTTGATTATCTCTTTTTATGCCCCCTAAAATTGTGTTTAGTTTTTCTGCTCCTACTTGGCATTAAATGATACTAGTCAGCCCACTTGTAACCAATATGCCCCCGTTTCTGGAGGGAAAAAACAAACAAACGGAGTCCACTACAGAGCCAATTGCTATGTCATTCATTTAATTCATCTAAATGTATAAAATTAACAACTTCTCTTTGTCTTCTGTCACTAAAGGGGTTCTCTGGGAATGATTTAAAATGGCTGCCAGAAATTGGTCCTGGAATGTGAGCAGAACTGGTTGACTACACTTCAAAGCTGCCTAGGGGGTGAGGGGGCCTCAGTACACACTTTGCGCTGGAACTTGCATGCACTCGCATTGAGTGAGCCTCCCTGTCAGGCTGCTCAGCCATGATGGCATATTATAAGCAGGATCATATCAATAACACGTATTGTAGAGCAGTGCATTGTGTAGTGAGGCCCTTACCCGTCACCGTCTAGGCAGCTTTGCAAGTGTAGGCAACCAGTTTAGTTTTTTCACTGGTGGTTTACTAGTTTGTACTTTACTATCACTCTGCAATTACTGTAGTAGAAATCAGCTCTCCTCACATGTGCTGATGTGTTCACGTTTGTACACAACAACCATTCTGAGGAGGCAGAGCTGAAGGAAGGAAGGAGAAAGCAGCAGCCTGAACCAGTGATGAGACAGAAAATGTGCCTCAGACTATCTTATACTTCCTGGCTAAACTGTAGCTAAACTGTAGTCATAGATCACAGTCTGACTAAGTAGCTTATTTGAAAAAATTGAATAGTAATGCATCTATAACTACTCAATGAAATTGATAGAGAAATAAGTCATGAATCAAAGTATGTCACATTTTTGAAAACGTGGGAACATTTTTTGAATTTATTTAACCAACATGAATATGCAGAATGTAATTGAAAGGCTTTTTTGGTTGTATTGAAAAAAGTTGCTGTTGTGTAACTTCTAAATTTTGCACTTAAATGGTTTGAATTTGTTTTGTCTGTGTTTTGTGCTATTGTATATGGAGTCAATATTTAAAAAACTAATAAAAAATAATACAAGCTAAACTAGGTGATACACAACCTTATTACTGACAAGCTGCTTCCCCCCTCTGCTTTGCCAGTACATTTTTACAGTTGTTAGTGATACACTGGCTTAAAGGGCATCTGTCAGCAGATTTATACCTATCAAACTGGCTGACCTGTTACATGTGCACTTGGCAGTTGAAGACATCTGTTTTGGTCTCATATGTGCTATATATATATATATATATATATATATATATATATATATATATGTTCATATATATGAATATGAGACCAACAAAGATGCCTTTAGCTGCCAAGCGCACATGCAGAGGTAAGTCAGTTTCATAGATACAAATCTGCTGACAGATGCAGATACTACAGCCTTCATACTAGGGCTTTAAATTTGAAGCAACTAGTATATACCACATTAGTTAGGCAGGTGCACATTTTCTCCTAGATTCCAGCATTCTGTTCTGGCATAGGAATGGAATACTGGAATCGATGTATCTGGCATGTCCCGGACACCACCAACACTGTCCAGATCCCAATCTCTATAATGGAGTCTGTTGGGATGTAAATACTATTATTTTGCTGTTATATTGCCAGGTGAAATACTGGCAGCAGTTTTGTGGTCCTTTATTTTTGACAGCATCTGTGAACCTCCATCGCAGGTGTGCACGTAACCTTAGTTCTTCAAAGCAAGTCCTTATTCAGCTAAGGACAGAGAAGATTCAGAAAGGATTGGTAGGACTGAATCCACACTTTTTCTTATCTTAGATTTGACACAACACATATGAGAATAACAAAAACCATTGCATGGCAAATCACTGCATAGCAAATCCAGTTCTTGAACTCAGACCATGTTTATATTCACAGCAGATGACTACCAAGGGATCTTTTCTTTAGGTCACAGAACCCTGCAGTAGCATTGTCTTACTATAATGCTATATATTGTTCAGAGAAGCATTGTATTTTCCTATGAGCATTCTTGAGTTAGGAAAGCAAAGATAAATAGAAAAGCTTCTTCTCATTTTTCTTATGCCTTTTTTGTTTAATTATTAACAAAAATGGACACAGACTATTCTTTATGTTTGCACCATGTAAGAACATCATTTATTTTCAAATGTAAAAAAGACAAATTTACAGGAAAATGTATTTCCATTCTGCTAAAACTTATTGTGTATGCAAAATAACAATTGCAACATTGGCTGGTTTTATGATGCAGGGTTATGACCAGAGCTGGGAACTTTCTAAAGGAGTTGACCCAGAGATGTTACCATATAAATACTGTTGTAGCAGCAGAGTGCACTTTATCATTTTGACTTAAAGAGGTCTGTGCAGGATTAGAAAAAAATGGCTGTTTTCTCCCTAAAAAAGTGCCACACCTGTCCAACGGTTGTGCATAGTTTTGTAGCTTAGTTTTTGTAGCCATGATATAGCAGACCTACCGTACAGTACCACAAACAACCTGTGGACAGGTATGGCACTTTTTCTGAAACAAAAAAAGTCACATTTTTGTAATTCTAGACTCCTAAAGATATTAAACTCCTTTAAGATATCACCCTTGTTGTTCAACATAAAATGTGCTTTATCTACATTATATTGACAAAGTCAGCTCTAAATGAACCTACTTGATAAGTCAGAATAATACTTACAGAACCAACATATAATCTTATGCAGTCTAGGAAATGTAAGTTATAAAACCAATTTACTGTTCAGAATTATATAAACAGTGTTACTACCCATCCACAAAAAAATGTAAAAAGAAGAAGGGAGCATAGCACTCTTGCCCACATGACCCCCAGGATCAGGGCCGAAAGCTATGGGCTTAGTGTACATCCATAGCAAATGTCTACACTTGAGTTTTTCATTTACTGTATGACATTTTTGAGCATTTTACAGGTGGGGACCCATAACAACCCATTACTGTGAGAGCAAAATCCCTGAGTCTCCTGGTCAGACTTTTAAGCGTTCCCAGGTAGGGTCATAACAGAATGAGTTACTTATGTAAGGCTACTTTCACACTAGAGTTTTTGAATTCTGGTATTGAGCTCCGTCATAGGGGCTCAATACCGGAATAAAACGCTTCAGTTTTGTCCCCATTCATTGTCAATGGGGACAAAACTGAACTGAAGACAACAGAATGATCCTAGAAGCATTACGTTCCGTCTTCAGACCGGAGAGAAAACTGCAGCATGCTGCGGTTTTCTCTCCAGTCCAGGCATCCGCACCAAGATGGATCCGGAATGACCCCCAATGCAAGTCAATGGGAATGGATCCGTTTGGTGTGACACACTAGTAAACAGATCCGTCCTCCATTGACTTTCAATGGAGTTAATTCTGGATCCATTTAAAAGATGTTAAAGATACGGACCCGTAGTAACGCTAGTGTGAAAGTAGCCTTAACAAAGACAAGTCAACAAATATTGGACAAGCATTCCTGTCAGAGGTTGTCTTAAAATCTGATTGCAACTGAGGTAGAGTCAATTAACAACAGGACTGAGTACTAATCCATTGTCAGAAACATAAACCGGATTGAGACTTTCAATACACTACATGAAAGCAATTCTTACATATGCATTTACTTGATGTTATCAATAATGCTTACATAGATTAAATGCAACACTAGAAAAATCACATTATATACATTCCAAATTCTAAATTCTATGTACATTGCTACTCATAGTAAGGTCAAGTTACTTATGCTGTCACTAGCTACTATTGCATTATTATTGAAACAACATATGCATTTTCATAATCAATAGTCATGTATAGCTTCACTGGAATCACAAATAAAGAAATTATTTGGAATCTACCAAGACATGGTATTAAATTACAAATCTAATATGATACCTGGGATTATTCCAGTAATAATTGTAAGAAATGTCAGACCTTGAGAAATTAATTTTATAAAATAGGGTCAGTGGGTTGAGTTATGTTCTTCTGACACAAAGCTCCAAATTCCCTACATGAAGTTAAAATTAAGACTATCTGCAGTCATCACTAGAGGGAGCTGAGTAGCTCAGTATATGCTGTTTATACATTGAATTAATAAAAGCATGCAGTAAACTCCTCAGATCTCCTGATGGTCAGCCTGGAGGCACCCAGGATTATCAATGAGATTTCTAAAGATCCAATAGCTTAAAAGATGGGCATTCACCTTAAAGGGGTTAGGAGGGGAGATTTGTTTTTATTATTATTACTTTCAGAAAGGGTCAAAACAGTGATTTTGTGATTTTCCCAAGCCATTTCCTACATTTTGAGTTTGGACCAGTTTGTGAGGAGCAATTGAGACCAGAGCAGTGTCAGAATAGCTGTGGCAGGAATCCGTGAGGTCAGTAATAATTGACTATTTTTTTTAAACTTTTCTGGCTCTTTTTTTTTAAAGGAGTCTGTCACCAGGAGATTCACTATGAAATTAGGCTCAATGTCTTGTAGGACTATATCAGCTGAATATAATGATTCCTTTCACTTAGCAAGAGAAAAAGTAATTTTAATTAACATATAAAAGCAAAAGGGGTTGTCTCCCGAAAATTATTTTACAGTTTTCAAACCAGCCCCTCGATCTGAATACTTAGCTTGATATAAATGTGGCAGAGCAATGAATGGTTCTCTGGATCCATGTGAGGTACAGGGCTGGTCTAGTTGTTCTAGCTTTGTTAGAAAGAGATTGTCATGTACTATGTGATATCTGATTTTCATTTTTTACATTAGTCATAGGGTAATTCCTTTAAGTGCATCAGGGATGGGTACAAGTATACTCTTGCAATTCTTGATTCCTTTACCAGAACCTTGCTTTCCTTCTTGAAACATATAATTGCATTCAGCTGAGCTAGCTCTACATTACATTGTGCCTGGTTTAACAGTGGATCTTCTGGTGACAGACTCCCTTTAAAAATATTTCCCTGAAAACCCCTTTAAGGGCTATGGAGAACTGAAAATTTCCTGTGGTTATCCTGCAGTTTAATCAGCAAACTAAGTCATAACTTAGTTATGACTAACTACATCAACATTTCCATTTTTCTGTTCCATCATAGGAGCAGTAAAACAAAAATGATGGCAGTGATGGATCTGTCACATAACAGACACCAATGGCACCCAATGGATTCCATAGAATACAATGGGGCTCATCGGGTTTCCATCATATGTACTTTTTAATGGAATCTGTGGGGGAGGTATTTATAATACCTTATAAACACCCTATAGGTAATATACACAAAGCTGACAGGTCTGCATTGGGCTAACTGTTTTAGCCAGCAATTATATCAGTCATATTAAATGGCTTCATTTACAACATGATACCACAGAATTGCTGTTTAAGCAATTCCCCAATATTTTCTTAAGTGGCTCTGAGCTGGAGACTGACATTAAGCATATCATACAAGGACTTACTAGCTACCTAGTCTTCTATTATCTTGTATCTCACAACTTTAGTTCTTTATACATGAAATCCTAACAGATTACAGAAATGTATGAAATGAGGTATTATCGGATAGTAAGTAAGAGAGAAACATTCTACTGCCGACTGGGCAATCCTGGCACTTCACCTACAGTACCTGACATGATAACTACTTGGCTGGACAGAATGAGAAGGGGCACATTTTTATAGCTTCATTTTAGGGCTAATTTGTCTCAGATACACAAAAGTACAGCATATAGCTCAACATAAGGACACAATACTACTGAAAAGCAACAGTATAATGTAAAATAGAAAGCATCGCTACCAATTAGAGGAGAGGTAGACAACTGTGGGTGCTATAGCTGACAACATTTTCCATCCAGCTTTGCAGAATGCATTTTAATTGTCCAACATAATAAGGCAGTCATTGTCAGTTTATTAGTAATAATGTTACTATGGTAATACTAGATTTAGCCACAAAGCACAATAGATACATCTTGGCATGTGTGCATTGAGACAAGATTATGCTACAGAACAAAATGCCCCTGTTTGTATGCCCTATCATAGCTGCCTCTAAGTGAAGTTAATGTAGATATAATGATACAAAGGATTATTAATCGCCCTAGCTATTCTGAGCAGATGTATTCTGTAGTAAATAATCAGTTTTACAAGCTAATTTAACTTTATAGACTATAAATCAACTACCGAAGTTTAACATTCACTTGCAATTTGTCTCTTGTAATAGAATCACATTTAACACGATTAAGTATTAATCAAGCAAATCTATAGAGACTGTAAACTGAGTTTTACCTGCACAGCTACCTTCCTTTTCTTCAAAGCCAGCACTACATGTACATTTTCCAATAGGGACCAGCCATTCCCCCTCTGCACTGCAGTGCATCCTGGGTGGGTTATCCAAGTCTACTTCAGAGTTATTCACGCAAGTCCCCCTAACTTCCACTAGAGTCGAGAAGGCAGCCTCTGCCACCGTGTCCGGAAAGATTGCAAGGTTCTGCACTGTGGAGAGGCACTTTTTATAATAGACACGCACAGAGACTAGGGCAACACAGGCCCCTACATCCTGAAATCCCAAATGGAAGCCTCTTTTGTTAAGATGTCCAATCTCTCTGACTTCTGTGTTCAACTTCATTTTGCGTTCTCCGAGATCTCCTTGGGTGAAGCTCTCATCAGCTGCTATGGTATCAATTTTAATGTACTTGCTCTCCTTGATGTTTTTGCCCAGATCATAATCAGATTCAATGTAGTAAAGATTAAATGTCTCCTTGCATGTCCCCACTACTCCAGGAATGCTGTTACAGTCCCTCAAAGTGAACTTCAGCTCAATAAAGATCCTTTGTCCATTACGTCTTAAGATCCAGCCGGTCTGGAGCCAGTTGTTCTGACTGGGCTCCATTACGTTACATACTTGATAAGTACGAATGGGTTTGTAATTCTCATCGACACCACTAATTTCTTCCCACTAGGATGAAAATAATAGAATAAGATAATATGTTAATTGCATTTTTATCCATTTCCATCTTTGTATAGAATAACCTTTTATATAAATGATACATTAGAATAGGTTTACAATAGATTTTGAGTGTTGTTAGAATTATCATCTAACTGCACTAGATCTTAGTGAAATCATTTACAGTACATCATCCGTTAACAGTATGACTCATAAGGTCATTATCGGAAGCATAAATTATGAGCTAGTGTTCCAAGGATTAGCATTTCATTTAGAACTGTCTAAGGCCAAGCCTTCATTTCTGCTTAAATCACCAGTAAAGCAAAGATTGCATGACAAATACCCTAACATTTTACTATTTTAATGGAAAAGACTCAAACTAACAAAATAAATAAAATAGTTCAGTGACCAAGCAGGATTTCTTGATGTCTGAAGATCTGCTCCTCTGTATTAACTATTTACAATAACCGTCAATGTAGACTATTCACACTGGACTATGCATGCGCTATAGCAAATATCAATATTTAAAAATAAAGACATATTTGGTTTTCAACTTGAAAAGATTTTGGTGGTATCAGCCAACCTTTTACTATGCATCGGGGCCTCAGGCTCCTCAGAATCTCCCTATGGGAGAAAAAGGTGAGCCATTTTGGATTTCAGCATGCCTGATCTTTTTGTTTCTGTGGAACTAAGCCACCTATCAGAAGCGTCTGACAGTGTTTTTCTCTCCTCTCAAATTCACAGCAAATCTGAGTTTGCCCAAGTGTATTTTTCAATTTGAAGAGACAGCCAAAAGCTAGTCAGGGCAACTTTGTAATTTCTGGGGCCGCAAGTAAAGTTATTGTCTTCAACTTCAGGTACACAGCAGTTTTGCCCTGTTGAACCTCAAATCCCTGACCCTGTTTCACTGCTAAGCTCTGCCCCCACTGGCAAACTAAGCCCTATTTCAGCTGAGCAGTGCAATCTGGACACTTCTGCTATTGCTCTACAGCTTACAAGGCCTGCTCTTCCACAGTTGAACTGACTGCACAGGAGGTAAGTCTTACCCTGTCTATGGCTTGTGGCCAGCATGAAGACCCCTGGGCCGCCAAACTTTTGTTTGGCTTGGGAGATTGCAACATTCCCCCCTGAGGCTATCTCATATTTGTTACATGCTTAATGCCCTTTTCATATCATGTTTATCTCCATTAAGTGTATATGATATGACATACAGTAGCAGTATAGCCAATATGGCTAATGCAACATTGTGGACATGTTTTGCATGTAAAAGCTCTCCTAGCATACTTACTATAGGTTCATCACAATTATGTGAATTTAGCCTTAATTGCACCATCCTTTATATGGTTGCTGTGGGTTTCAGCTCCTGTCAACCTTAGCAAAAGTTGATTTTGCTAAGGATTCTTCAGCAAGCCAGATATTTTCCCTGCAGCATAGTAGTAGTAATATATGGTGGACATCAGGGGCAGACTGGGTACTGAAAGTGGCCCTGTAAAAAACTTAAAAAGGTCCTAATGTTGTAGGTGGGTCCATATTGACAGAAGTCAGCAAAATACAAGTACATGGCAATACAAGTTGTCAAGGTCATCAATACCATCCCACAGAACTAAATGCCTCAGAATACTTCCCAAGAAGCTTGTCCCTCTGTTGTGGCTTTCAATAGCTGCCACATTGGTAGGTGATATGTGGACCACAGCACCAAGCCAACCCTACTTTTACATGATGCCTGGACCTCCTCTAATAATGACCTCTATACTGCCCCCAGTAGTATGTACCTAGCCAGCAGCATAGAGGAGGGTTCAGGGTTCCTGATTTGGCATATGTGCAGTGGTTGTCTTCATTAGACAACTCAGTCAATAAATTAAGGTATTATTGACCAATAAAATATTCTATATTCTTTGTAGACATCATACTTATATTCTTTGAAGCTCACATACCTATAATTCCTAAATAGCCGACTATAACCAAACATATTTTCCATGATAAAATACTATCTTTCATTCATACTGATCCTGTCCATATCCAGTTTCCTATAAAATGTTCTCTCTAGAGAATGCCTCCTACTGAACTTTATGTATACCCTGGGGGCATCTCAAAGTATTTGCCATAACCTTCTGTCTGCTTAGACTATAAAAAGAAGCTTATCCAGAGAGGAAGAGATTCAAGAGCAGCTCTGGTTCACCCAGGTTAATGGTGACATGTACAAGCAGAGCTACAAGCTTTGTCTGAGCTCAGTGCAACCAGGAAATTTAACTCTACACATTTTCATAATGACATGGACATTTAATAATATTAGCACCTTTAAAAACACTCCATTTAATTATCCTATAAAACTTGATGCCCTTGAATATAAAGTTGAACACAAAATATCTGGAAAAAAAAACATAAAAGGAGAATGTCATAAAATCATAAATCTGTTATAAAACTGCACGCAGTGCTAAATACTGTGGAATGTCTTTAGTCCAGCAAATCATGATCCAAAAACACCTATTGATCTAGTGCTCACAGAAATAGTATCAAGTACCCTTTCACTAACAGATTTCCCATGGACAAATATGACACAGTCTCTATAAGAAAGATTCCATTTTTTTCCAGTCTTGTTGCTCGTATCTCATAACTTTAGCTTTACTACACTGTCTACAGATAGGGCATGATAGCTCTCAGGAAAAAACAAATGTTTATCATTCTCACTATAATTTCAGATAGATCTAGCTAGAAACAGTACCACTCCAAGTAAAAGGGGCTGAGCTGCAATACTAGAGTCATACCATGGATGGCACTGTTTCAGAGACAATGTAAACCTCTTATATATTCCTAATACATTTAAGTGAAATGAGGGTTAAATGTTCTAAACAATTTTCCAAACCTTGTTAATCCTTTTGTGAAAAGGTATACTGTCAGCTCTAGTTTTGATGGTACACTTAAGGGCAATTTCACACAAGCTCATTCAGTGCTGGAAATAAACTCCATGTGACAGCTCTATTTCCCAGACTGAATATGGCTCCTGCGACATGTACTCACAGCATTATAATGATTTATAATATTGTGTGTTCCTGCACAATGCAACAAAGTTATACAAAGCATGATCCAAAAATGTTGTTTCATAGAGAACACAAGTATTTTGTAAAACAGACATATCAGGAGAGGTGAAAGATCCCCTTTAATGCATTTCATAGAGCATCCATCTGCATTGAATATCATTAAATGGACACTTACTCCATTGGATGGGTGGGAAGTCCAGCCCAGTTCTGCCTGCGATTCTTTGGAATCCAACAGAATAACTGAAATAAAACAGATATGAAGAGATGAAATCATGTAACACTTCTTTTATTACAGGTTCTAAAGTAAAAGACAGTTATTTGCCCTATGTGCAAATGTTTCAACAATGCAAGTGAAGATAAGGGGCAAGCATTTTTTTTTTACTATAAATTGTGCTCAAAGATACTATGTTAACATGAAGAGTGTATGCAAATGAGTTCTTAGCATGTTCTGCCTCCAATGCCACCAGATGTAAGATAGATATCCTACTGATTGATTGTACCAAATCGAAAGTGCTCCAATTGGTCTGAAAACTTGTGTATGATAATCTGAGGTCTCCTTGGTTTCCTTTTTTCCTCTCTTGTTTCCTACAGAACTGAGATTTAAAGGGAACCTGTCATCTCTGAAACACCCCCTGAACTAGAGTAAGAGATGTATAGTGTAAGTGATGCTGAATCCGAATATGTAGGTTTTATCTTCATACTCACTTCCATTCCGACGCTGTGCTCCCACAAACCAGAATTAAAATGCATTGAGAGGACTCTTCTTTGAGTCCTCTCCATTATGTGAGTGAGCACTAGAGTCCTTTTAGTGCGTTTTACTGCATGTTTGTGGGAGCACAACATCAGAATGGAAGTGAGTATGAAGATAAAAATTACATAACCAGACTCGACATCACTTACACTATACATCGCTTACTCTAGTTTCGATGGTGTTTCAGAGTTGACAGATTCCCTTTAAGTAATGTCTGTTATGTTCTGTAATATAGTAGCATAAATGTGAACTTCCATTTTGAATATTCTAAAATGACTATGCAGACCAAGTAAACAACATATAGCTAAGGACCTGCTGCTACATAAAATATGAAATCAGACCTCATACCTTTATCGTTTCTGTAACAGATTCTAAAATTAAAATCTGCATTTAAATCTAAAAATAAAATGCCTTGTAGAAGTTCTATTATCGTGAGTGCAGTGCTCCGTACAGAATGTGTGTTATCTAACAAAGAAATTATTAGCCATAAAATATTCTAAACACTGCCTCCAAGATTGCAGGCTATTTTGCACCTCACTGCTTGCAAATGACACCTCGGCGAGCATGCCTCTTTTACTGTTCTGAATTCATATTCTCTCTATCTCAGAGATTATACACAAAAAAAGGAAATACAACATCTTCTTTTATTGCACTAATGAGATATGGATTGTTTGCTTAGCTCCCGTCTAGCTATGCCTCATCTTGACAGAAGAACCATGTAAGTTCTAAGTAAGCAATAAAGCAGGAGGGATGCTCCCTGTGTGCACAGGATGGTTTCAGTCAATGCATCTGTAGAAGAAAAAGCCTTTCAAAGGATACAGAATTTCATCCATTATTAAGATAGGCTCCATGTCTGCTGCAAAAGACTAATAAGCAGTGTAATATATTACATAAAATCCATAATAGTCGAGGGCAGGACCTATCTGATTCTCCAAATAGGTAAACATTTTATACTAATTTTTAGTATGCTACACTAGAAATATTTGTGTGTGTTTTGTGGCAGAAACCAGAACATTTTTTGACAGATTAATTGGTTAAAAATTAAGAACTGATAATCATCAATATACAAAAATCTATTTGCCTTTTTGACAGATTTGCTTGTTTTTCTAACTTTCTGGACCATAGAATTCAAAAAATTCAATGCACCTATTATTCTCAGAATTTTGCCATAAGCGAACCTCAGACCTGGTGATTCAATAACATAATGCATCTTATTGGAAGAAAAAAGTGTGAATCTATTATCTATATAACGCATGTGGTGTACAAACACAATTTTAAAGTTTTTTTTTTCTTAATTTGACCAGTGAGTGTTCCTTCATCCATAGCTAATAATAATAAAATGACAATAAAAAGAGTTACACAACACAGGAAACCTTAAAGTGTTTGTGTACGTTTGGAGAAGGTTGCCAAAACCTTCCTGGGTAGAAGGGTAGACCTAACTGCTTCCCAACATTGGCTCCTGTACTCTCTGCTGCTATGCTCAGGTCCCATTTAGATGCCATTTTGATCTCTGGCTGCAGTGGTGATTTACTCCACTTGTGTTATGACAAATGGTCAGATGGTGCAAAGGGAACAGGTCATGGCTGTGGCAATGGCATCAAACCATTGTGGAGCAGCAAAAGCAAGAAAGGAGAGCAGCCGGGAGCCAGCTTAGGGAAACAGGTACGTTTGTCAACTTCCTCTCAACCACAAAACTGCACAACCCCTTTAAAGGTATTTAGCTTTTTTATTATTTGCTCCCTAGCCAATTGTACATGTGGAAAAATCCATACTCAACCTGCTCCCAGGCTCTACATGGACAGAATTACATGCACCCCGGAAGCCAACGGATACATGTACCCAAGTAGCATGTAACCCAGCAGTTACATGCTGGTCGGACGCATGTCACCACTGAGGCCAGATATTGGCTACAGTGCAGTGGCGCACCTGACAAATGCTGACGTTAACGAATGGGAACATGAAAACCAGTGAACAAAGTGGAGAATAAGCTTGCTAAGGGGCCAAAAATAAAATAAAATAGAAAGCAGAAGTTAGTTAATCACATCTCAATTCATTACAATAATATATGTTATCTGTAGTTTTACAAGGTGCTGTTGGTAATAGGCTCCTAAACTACCATCAACCTGATCATGGGGTGTCCTATAGTTGGGATCATCATCTGTACTCTGTGGAGGAACTATGTAGCAAGTGTACAATTTCCCTGTAATTCCCTTGAAATAAATTGGCTAACCATATAATGGATCCTCTGGAGAGCTGCTCTTTGGAACTGCTCTCTAATAGATGAAGTCATGTTTGGGGGACAACCTTCAAAGCCAGACAATCCCTTTAACTTAGCAGAACATCATGATGCACATATTTCCAGAGACTGCAATGACAGATTCAGCTCAGGTACATGTATAAAAATCAAATAAGATCATTTTATGAATAATGATTAATGTTATGCATACCATGGTTCATCGTTTTCAGACTCAGAAGTTAAGATCATACAATATTATTCACAAGGTAATGTCTCTGTGATAACTCAGAGAGAGAAGCCATACTAGAAGGGTTCAGCACCATGGAGAGCAGCCACACAGGAGCAGTTTTAGCATCTTATTTCTCTTATCCGACTGGTCACAGGACAGTGTTGAAAGATTACCAGTTGCTTCATCCTATTAGGATGAACTGTAGCATTCAGCTGGAAGAGGTTAGCTTATTAAGGCATATAAATTCTACACACCTACTAAAATTCTGAATTCAATGAATATATAGAACTAAACCATAAATGTAATTGTGCATACTTTTATACCACTTGCCCACAGTTCTGCACATTAACATTCAGGATTCAAATTGAAATGCTTAAATTTAATATGTAAAAACTTTGAAATTCAATTTGTTCATTCTATGTAGGGAGTTTCTTACTGGGGAGGCAAGAATAAGACTCTAATTTACATGAATAAGTCTCCTTCCTACAGTGGCAGGCAATGACTGATCACGAACATGACCTTGATTTCAGTGGCATTTTTTAAAAATCTATATCTGAAGACTGGATAGGGTCTGCAGATACTCCATTCCCCAGAACTAATTACAGTACATGTACTTATCTTCCACATCTGCCTCAGTACTATAGCTCTGCAGGAGAAGACAATAGAGATGGAAGGTGAAACGAGAGCTGTGCATCTGTGCAGAAAATGGGGAGAAGGTCATGATTCCCAGAAGTAAAATAAAAAGTGACAGAAGGCAGCGCCTATGGGTGGTACCGTAACCTATAGGATATAAGTTGTACAATATTCAGCTTACCGTAGATGGTTGTGAAAAAAGTCACAACTACTTGTAGAGGCTCGCCTGGTGTAACCCGACCAGGATAACGGGATCACCGTGCTGCTGCCAATGTTCCTCTCCGCGCCGGCACTGCGGTCTTCGGAGTATGTATGAAGAAGAAGGTAGAAAAAGAATGGAACACTTCGTAACGGCGCTGCAATCAGGGTGTCGGACTTCAGATACGTAATATGAAGATCTTTATTGTAGGTCTACGCATTTCAGGGGCAGACAGCCTCTTCATCAGGACTATTACAAAGAACAGAATACACAATCAGAGAATTTAAAATAGTTTTGGCGCGCAAAACGCTTCCCTTTAAAGTAATAAAGATCTTCATATTACGTATCTGAAGTCCGACACCCTGATTGCAGCACCGTTACGAAGTGTTCCATTCTTTTTCTACCTTCTTCTTCATGATTCCCAGAAGAGTTTACAGTTGAAAAAGAGTTTTATTCACCAACAGTCTGGATTTCAGGTCACTAATTATAGAAATATTAGATTGACCAATTACCTCAAACCAACCTAATAAGATAATACAGTGACAATCATTCCCAGTGAATAAAAAAAAAAAAAAAAACTATACATTGTGTCTTGACCTTGTTCCTTTGATGTAATGAAATAAGAAAAAGAGACTGGATCTACTGATGGAAAAGGGCAATTGATCCAATCCCTCCTTGAATCTGAGATAAGAATAAATGAGTTTATGAAATGGTGCATGTGTTGTCTTTCGGCAGTGTTTGGTATTTCAGCTCCATTTATCTGAATGTAGATGCAATACCTAACATTGACCACAGACAAGAGTAGCACTTTCATTTCCGTAGGCAAAGCCTTAGGGGCGTAACTATCATAGTGGCAGACCATGCAACTGCTATGGGGCCCAGGGCGAGAGGGGGCCCAGTTGGGATCATCTCCTCTTCTACTGGAGGTGACAACTTGGTCAGGACTCTACTCTTTAAAGAAAAAACTTTTAGCAAACGAGGCAATGGAAAAATATCTCTGGGTCATTGAAAAGGGTTTAGGAGGAAACCCTTCTGTCCTGTGTGGGAGGCCTGGTTTGATCCCTGCTATAGGGCCCTTACGTCTCTATGTACGCCACTGCTTTCTTTCTAATCACAGGAAAGTAAGACTTTATTTTTGGAGTCCCCTTAATGTTTATTGAATGGATCAATGCTTTCCAAAAGTTCTAAAAGTACAAACTGTATCCTAATTAAAAAATGCATTATATTTTTTTCTAATATATTTTGCTTTCAACCCCAACATACGCTGCCTGTTATAAATAACTTGATGTTTTTATTTAATACAGCCTGAGTTCTGTTGTTATGCAGGTTGAGGTGTGAAACTGTCGTTGGAAAGCAGATGGTAAGAAACACATCAAATTAAGAGATTTTAAAAAAGATCATGTTTTTTTCTTAACAACAGATACTTTTCTTTCATTCAAAGTTTAACTTTAAAACACAATTTCAAAATCCGAATTTCAATGTTTTAAAATAGATATCCAGATAAAAGGGTTGCTTTTGTTAATTAATTACCTAATTAAAATTGTTCAGCACATTTTGCCCTCCCTGGGTACTATCAAATGTGGCCAGTAATGTGTATCTATTAATAATATATAGATATTTAGATACCAACAATATGCCAGCTCAGGGCTACTCTGCAGGCCCGCTCTCTGCCATTGTATGTAACACTACAGATAACATAAGGTAAAAGGGTTCCCTGTCTATTTCCCTCTTGCTACAAGAAGAAGGAGGGAGAGCCAGCTGCATGTATCATCTTCTCATATTATCTGTGAGTATCACTGTGCTATATAGAGTGTTACACAGGACCTCAGAGAACATCTAGTACATTATCTTCATTCAGAGAGTTGTCACTGAGAGAGTTGTACAAAGAGACTTTGAGTACAAATAATGTAGTAGATGTCACCTGCAGTCCTATGTAACACTACAGATAACACAATGATAGCTCTCTGACTACAGATAGTGTAGTAGATGGTACCTGCATTACTATGTAACACTACAGACACAATAAGGTAATGGGGTTGATGGCCTATAGTTAGGATAGATTATCAATATGAGACTGGAGGGTGCCTTTGAAGGGCACACATTACAACTCAGTGGTCAAATATAGACTCATAGGGGGTCATTTACTATCCAGAAATATGTATATATATATTATACCTGCAGCTTTTCCCCACTCATGCCAGGTCTAAAAAAGTGGGTGCAGTGAGGTTGGGGAAGGAGATGGGCAGGCAGGCTTGTCTCAGTCATCATTTTCTATGCCTGTTTTAGGTGTAGAAAATGGTCTAAATGTAAGCCAACAAGGAAGCTGGCTTAAATTTAGACTGGCACTGGATGTGCTGAAGTTATGTAGAGGCCAACGCCAGCTAAAGGGGTTATGAAGACCGGCGTTTAAAGTGCCGGTCTTAATAACTGACCCCCATATTGCATAAACACCTCCAAACAGAATATCATGAAATCATATTTTATTTCAAAGCAGGTCATTTCACATGCCACTTATGCAGATGTGATGTAGATGTCTTCCTTTCAATCTTTTCTTCTTTGTTTACGGTATCTAAAAATAAGTGGCGCAAGACGAACAGGCTTGTGGAAAAAACAAAACAAAGAAAACGTTTCCGTTACCTACAACTAGTATTGAGCAAATCGAAGTAAAACGAATTGACTGCGATCCGAATTTCCGAATTTGATTTGCCACGAAGACGAATTTCCTTGAGCTTCAGGGATTACGTCATCACCACATGCCAGATTTTGCGCTGCTTCTTCATTCAGGATTGTTGTAACCACCTAAATGGATGAAGTATTTTTTTTTACCCCTTATTAACCCCAAAAAGCTTCAATGTGACTGTAAGGTGCTGTGATCAGCATTGAATGCGGCATCTGAGGGGTTTAATGACAGGGAACGGCATGATCACCGTTCCCCTTCACTGCGCCCGCTACATACAATGGTATGTGATTCGTGATGAAATAATTTGTAACAAATCCAATTTCTTTGTGAAATTCAGCTAAGCAGCCAAATCAAACTTCACTCATTTCTATCTACAACTAAAAAAGTTTTTTTTTTCAAAATCATTACTTAATCCTTATAAAATCTGTGGGTTTATCCCAAATTAAAGATATATATATCTCTTAATAATATAAAAATGAGTTTCTGTCTGTCTGTTCTCTATGCGCGACCAAACTACTGGACCGATTTTCACCAAATTCGGCACACAAGTACATCAGGTGTCCGGGAAGGTTTTAGACCAGGTCTCATCTCTCTAGGACATACCGTTCCTGAGATATTCCCAAAATATGATCTCCATTAGCCAACATTACAACTGGGAACTTTGGTTTTAAACTCCAACTGCCATTCTCTGCAAAGGCACACACAGGGTGGGCAGGTTTCCATAACAACCAGGTAATTATCAGCAGCTGAGGATCTCATCCATTTCTATTCACTGACACTGTTAAAGGTATTCCGGCTACCATAAATATAACTTATGTTTTTTTTAATTACTACAGTTCAGTAGTAGTAAAAGATGTTTTCCTCCACTGTTGCCCATTGCGTGGCCTCATAAATAAGCATGGTATTGACCTTTAATTCAGGCCACCCTAAAAGAAGTACTTAAAACCCCCGCCCCAGGTCTCACTAAGCCACACCCCCAACTCTGTCAGGCCACACCCCCTTTCACTCCGCAGCCAACAGAGATTGAAAAAATAAAGGTAAAAATCAACTTCTGTCAGCTGCAGGGATGGGTGGGAGGTTGACTTTCTTTCTGCAACAACACACACAGAAACATTAAATAAAATAGATTAAATACACCCATGCGAAGCGTCTTGCTAATCCACGCCCCCGACTCTGTAAGGTCACGCCCCCTCCCACTCCGCAGCCAATGGGAATTTAAAAAATGAAGGTAAAAATAAACTTCTGTTTGCTGTAGGGGTGGGAGGGTGAATTTCTCTCTGTAACGACACACAAAAATTTTAGATGAAATAGACTGATTATAGACTACAACCGTTCGAAGCCTTTTGCTAAGCCACGCCCCGTCTCTGTCAGGCCATGCCCCCTCTCACTCCGCAGCCATTCTGCAACGACACACAGAAACATTAAATGAAATAGATTAAATGCACCTATGCGAAGTGCTTTGCTAAGCCACGCCCCGACTCTGTAAGGCCACGCCCCCTGCCATTCCGCAGCCAACAGAGATTGAAAAAATAAAAGTAAAAATTAATTTCTGTCAGCTGCAGGGATGGGTGGGAGGTTGACTTTCTTTCTGCAATGACACACAGAAACATTAAATGAAATAGATTAAATACACCCATGTGAAGCGTCTTGCTAATCCACGCCCCCGACTCTGTCAGGTTACGCCCCCTCCCACTCCGCAGCCAACGGGGATTGAAAAAATAAAGGTAAAAATAAACTTCTGTTTGCTGCAGGGGTGGGAGGGTGAATTTCTCTCTGCAACGACACACAAAAATCGTAGATGAAATTGACTAATTTTAGACTACGACCATTCAGTACTAATAAAAGATGTTTTTTTCCACTGCTACCCATTGCGGGTCCCCATAAATTACCATGTCATCGACCTGTAATTCATGCCACTCTGACCCCCGCCCCAGATCTCGCGAAACCACGCTCCGACTCTGTCAGGCCACGCCCCCTCCCACTCCGCAGCCAACGGGGATTGAAAAAATGAAGGTAAAAATCAACTTCTGTCAGCTGCAGGGGTGGGAGGGAAGTTGGATTTCTTTCTGCAACAACATACAGAAACATTAAATGAAATAGATTAAATATACCCGTGCAAAGCAATGGTTTCTTCCACTGTTACCCATGGCGTGTCCTCATAAATTACCATGGCATCGACCTGTAATTCTGGCCACCATCAAAAGAAGGACTTAAAACCCCGCCCCAGGTCTTGCAACGTCACGCCCCCGACTTAATCAGGCCATGACCCCTCCCGCTCCGCAGCCAATAGAGATTGAACAATTGAAGGTAAAAATCAACATCTGTCAGCTGCAGGGATGGGAGGGAGGATGACTTTCGCTCTGCAACGACACACAGAAACATTAAATGAAATAGATTAATTACCCGCGCAAAGCAATGTTTTCTTCCACTGCTACCCATTGTGTTTCCTCAAATTACCATGGCATTAACCTATAATTTAGGCCACCCTGAAATGAAGGACTTAACCCCCCCCCGTGTCCCATTAAACCACACCCCCTCCCACTCCGCAGCCAATAGGGATTGAAAAAAATGAAGGTAAAAATCAATTTCTGTCAGCTGCATTGACTTTCTCTCTGCAACAACACACAGAAACATTAAATAAATAGATGAAATATACCCATAGATATATATATATATATATATATATATATATATATATATATATATATATACAAAATCTTTCTTAACTCTGCTAATTTCCACTACAGATGTTCTAAATAATAATTTAAAAAATCCCTGGTGAGTTTTTTTTTCTTATTAATGTTTTGAGGACATTTGTTACTGCTAACGGATATTGCTGTCAAGTTGTTGTGTTAAATCTTATACAGGGCCATAAATAGAGCTAGTTAAGAAACAAATATTAAACATAAGAGAAAAACACTGACAGATTAATGAAGAACCCATTCTACTTCTTTCAAGGACATTTAATAAACAGGAGGCAAAGTTGATTTGATGGGTGTATATAATCATTAAGATTTTGGCCAGACTATTTGCCCTCAAAGTTTGCCAAAATGGATACAATGTCGAGGTTCCTTGCTCTACTAGGAAGCACTGCCCTTGACAATGGCACAGTGATGCCATAAGGCACTTAACCTCTTGGCGACATCCACAGTACATATATGGCAGAAGTTTTTCAAACATGGTGCCTGCTCGGGAGCTAAGTGGGCTCCAGTGACTGCTATATTATATAGCAGACACCTACTGTCAGTTTGCATGGAGATAACTCAGATCATAGGCATTAAACCTTACAGTTGCTTTGTTCAGACTGTGAGACTAAGGCATCAAAGGGTTCATATAATGGGAGCGGGCTGCTCCTGGTGACCAAATGGTCCCCCATGGCCTTCTGAAGGCTTTCAGGCCTACCATATCAAAGTTCGCATTAAAGGGGTATTCCCATTTCACAAATGTAGTTTGTATAGTTAGATATTGCCATACCAATATTATTACTAATAGAATGTAATTATATAAAATGTACCGTTTAGAAGATTTGCCTATTTGTATAGGCATTGTCCCACACACATCAGTCAGGCCGTTGCCCCTGGTTACGACCACCGCAGCCATGTAGTAGTGGTGGTCAGCTTGTTCCTTTTGAAATCCGCTCTGAGGTAACTGCTGTATTGTGAGCGCACATTGCATGATCATGCGGAGACACATCTTAGGCTACTTTCACATCTGCGTTTTGGACGCTACCAGTCCTAAACACAATGGTCAGGATCCATCCAAAACGCAGACTTTATAAACGGATCCTGCTCCATAGAGATGAATTGATCTTAGAACAGGATCCGTTTCTCTGCATTTTTGAAGTGCGGACAAAAATGCTACAACCCTAAGATGTGTCTCTGCATGCTCATACAATGTGCGTTCACAATACAGCAGTTACCTCAGAGCAGGTTTGAACAGGAGCAAGCCGGCCACCACTACTACACGGCCACGGTGGTCGTAACCAGGGGCAACGGCCTGACTGATGTGTGTGGACAATGGATATAGTAATTATAATGTGAATTATATTGGTATGGCTATATCTAACTATATATCTAACTATACAAACTACATTTGTGAGATGGGAATACCCCTTTAAGCCTTGTGACAGGGCTTAGTAGGAATAAATAAATTTTATCATAGAGTGCAATGGTAAACCAAAACTACCCAAAAATCCAAATGGCTGAATAGCCATATTTGGTTCCCTTTGCCTCCCCCAAAAATTGAATAAAAAATAATTAACAAAATCATACATGACCCAAAATAGCATCAATAAAAAACTATTGGGGAGAAAATATGAGATCAGCAGTGGTGCAAGTAGGTAAGTCCAAGCCTGGTTAGTCAAGTGTTATCTTTATTGGAATAATTTCTTCAATAGGTAACACGCTTCAGGGCTGAACTTGCCTCTTTTTCAGACCAAGAAACAGTATCAGGATATTGTTTCTTGGTCTGAAGAAGGGGCTGGTCTGGCAACAAAACATGTTACCTATTAGATTACACTTGACTAACCAAGTTTGGACTTACTTGGTTGTACTACTGCTGATCCCATATCTTCCCCACAACAGTTTCTGACCGAGCATTGTGTGTCTTGAGGGAGGAAGCCTTTCTGAACCAGCTACTTGAATTTAACTCCACTGCTGCTTTGGGTATTGCGCTCCTAGCGCAACCCTTTCAAGTGAGCCCCTCTTCCTGCAGCTTGACCAACAGTACTATGGTCCTACCGATGAGAGCTGCTTCTTTCTGTTTTCTTTCAGTAATCAATAAAAACTATAGAGCACCCCTCAAAAATGAGCTCCTACATTGCGCAGTAGAGAAAAAAGTATACTTTATATTCAAAAGCATTAAACCATAATAAAAATATAACTTTGGCATTACTATAATTGAACTGGCCTACAGAGGGTTTTGAGGTGTGAAAAAGTCACAAACTGCATGTTTTAATTGCTACTTTTTAAATGCCATTTATGCAAAAAAATTTGTGCAAGTGGCGTTTCTCCACAGGTCTTGACACTTTCCCAAAAAGGGGGCATGGCAAGGGCAAGTACTCGGCAGAGCCAGCAGCCCTGCCACATTTATCATCTTTTATACCAGTGTAGGTGCAGGGACTGCCAGATGCTTTGCCTAATTTATGATGAGGCATAAGCCTCATCATAAATGAGGGTGGCATCTGGCAGCATGCCTGGCTATCGTAGACCAGCATACGCTGCAGGTTTATGATAAATCTGGCCCTTTGTCTTTAGCACATTTAATAAAGAGCTATAGAAATGAAAGAAACATTTGAGTTACAGTTGAGTAACAGTTGAATCTGAGCATTTCATGTAATGGCGAGTTATAATTACTAACTTACCATTGCATCTAATTTATAACAGGGCACTAAATCAAACTGCCCCAATTCAACATGTGCCTATCTATTGATAGGATTTTTAAATATATGAAATAACTTCCTTTACAGAGTGTGAGCAATCTTGAGATTTAAGTGGTGAGCAATTTTGAGATCTTAGAAAGATGTTTGACAAGTCTCAATCAGTCAGAGACAAAAAGTATTTCTGCAGTTCACAATCTATCTAGTATATAATCCAACATATCATGTCCCCTGCAGAATTTGTCTCAGTGGAATTTCCATGTTGCTTAAATAACTACGGTGCTCCTGCTAATGACACCTCTCATTGCTAGGAGGCCAGGCACTGCTGGAAGTCACAAAGAAACACCCTCACCCAGCACCGAACATCATCACTCTTACCACTTAATTCTTTCTACTTTAAAAGCAAACAAGAACAACACAGTTTAGAATTTCATTAAATTGTCAATACCAACTGCATGTAATCATTTACACTGGTTTAAAGCGAAATTCTTTGTTGCTGAACATTTTTTTTCCACCACTTATTGCGGCTGTGATGTAGCTGTCTTTTGCTAACCCCCAGCCTGTGCTCTATAACTAACATTAGCTCAATTTTTAATCCTAGCATATAGGCTTGTCCCCTTTGGATGTTCTTATATGTAAAAGCTGGTGGATATTACTTACTACCAGTATAGTAGTTCTATTTTAGTAAGAACTAGAGATAAGCGAATTTCTTGAAATTTGTTTTGGGTCTGATTCTGTCTAATTGGTTGGCAGATTCAAATAAATTCAACCCAACTTAAAAGTGCGTAGATGGCTCTAAAAAGTCTGACTTCTCCCAGGACTATTTAACCTGTTACAAGCTCTTTAACACCATTAGTAATATCAAAGTGGCAGCAACATTCATGACTATGGGTAAATGGATGATAGCTGGTTGTATCAAACAATCTGTCTGATAACACACTGCATTGTCAAATTTTATTTGGAAATTAAAACATGGTCCACAAATGATCCTTTTTTGTGGCAGATGCCTTCTTCTCTATCTTGTGACCTGTAGAATAGTGGCCACTATTTTGAAAGATTTGTCTGAATCCCAAAAGATTCACATTCAACTGGAACCATAATGTTTGTGAAATTCAAGGTGATTTTGATTGGTTTAGAATCAACTAGTGTTGAGCGAATTGAAGTTACCGAAGTCAAATTTCCTCGTGCTTCAAGGAAACAAATTGATTTTCCCTGAAAAGGAAGTAAAAATAAAACAAAAACAAAACTCACCTATTCTATCTGGCCACGAAGAGGCTGTCAAGGCCATCTAGCTTGAAGATCCCACGCAAAATCACACTGGTCGGCATGATGACGTCAACACATGCTACATGAGATAGCTACAGCGGCCTCTTCATGCTCAAATGGATGTGGTAAGTACAATTTTTTCATGAGCAACAACTAAAATGCTTTAATATTAATCTCAAATAATTTATTAATATTGAGCAGCATCTGAGGGGTTCAATGACAGGGGACGGTGCATTAGCTGTTCCCTGTCATTACACCTGCTACTTACAAAGTATGTGTTTCGTTTTGAAGCAATTCGTCACAAGGCAATTTTTTAAATAAAATTCTGTGAAACAGCCAAATCAAATTTTTAAGAACATTTCATCCAGATTATAGAATATACTTTTTAAAGAGATTCCCAGGATGTGAAAATAGGAAGTGTTTAACAAGAGTTTTCAAATAGTCCTCACCATAATCCTAGCGATCTCCATAGAAAAGTAGAACCTCACAATATGGATGCGTAAGATGACTGGTCTATCCATATTTGTGTATAGGGAGCCAAGTCAGACGGGACAAAGTTGACAGGGAGCCACCCAGATGACTCTCATTGTTTCCAGCTCGTTTTAAATTATGTTTTCTTAGAAACTCTAGAGTTTAGAACCTTTAAGGAATTGATGCTACCCTTGGTTCGGGCAGAATTAATCTCCTGACAGGTTCCCCTTAATGAAAGGATATCGGTATTTTGAAGGTGAATTTTCAATGTCGTTTTACAATATTACACATGAATTTCCCCAAATGTTATAAACCTGAAAGGAATCAACATACATTTCATGTAAATAAACTTTTTTTTAGGTTGCCGTCTGATGTTCTTGTTGAATCTTACAAGTGTCCCTTTAGTGTGACAGCATCCTCCTCACAGGAGGATTTTCTGAAACTCTATTGTGCCAGTCTGACCCTGATCTTAATAATTCTCATGGATAAATGTCTGCTAGAATTGTCTCAAGCCTAGGCAATACTTTGTAATTTAAATATATCAGCAGAAAATTCTGATTCAACAGGGTTACATTTCTCAGGCTGGAGCCCTGTATGGTTGGCTCATCGGTTGCCAAAATGTTCACTGCACAAAGACTAAGCTTTATTTAACTAAAACCTACATAGCCATTTTACTAATTGGCAACATTAGAGTTCTCACCCTTGGTATACTAGTTTGCAGCTTGTCATCTGAAAAGAATCCAACTACATAACTTTGTCAACAGTTCACTTAGACAATTAGACGTCTACTAGAAAGCAAACTATTTTCATATATATATATTTACAATGCACATACTTGCTTGAAATGGAATAGGGCTTAGTAGGAAAGAGAGGATCTTCAAATTAAATGGGGCATGGCCTAAGATGTGCAGTTTTGTGTCAAAATTGCACCACACTTCTGGTGTAAAATTCTCAAAGTAGACCAATACTTGGTACAAAATAAGTCTCTATCCCTAGACCACCTGCCTGAGCCACTATGATAAATCTTGAGCATGTCTAGATAAGTTGTCTAAAGTTATGCCATCTACAGAATAAGTAAATCTGAATGACTACAGTGCCTTGCGAAAGTATTCGGCCCCCTGGAACGTTTCAACCTTTTGCCACATTTCAGGCTTCAAACAAAAAGATATAGCATTTTAAATTTTTGGTGAAGAATCAACAGCAAGTGGGTCACAATTGTGAAGTGGAACGAAATTTATTGGATCATATAAACTTTTTTTGTAATAATAAAACTGAAAAGTTGGGTGTACAAAATTATTTGTCCAATTTACTTTCAGTTGAGAAAACTCACTCCAGAAGTTCATTGAGGATCTCTGAATGATCCAATGTTTTCCTAAATTACTGATGAAGATAAGTAGAATACAACTGTGTGTAAAGTCTCTGTATAAAGGCACCTGCTCTGTGATAGTCTCAGGGTTCTGTTTAAAGCACAGAGAGCATCATGAAGACCGAAGAACACACCAGGCAGGTCCGTAAAACTGTTGTGGAGAAGTTTAAAGCTGGATTTAGATACCAAAATATTTCCCAAGCTTTAAACATCCCAAGGAGCACTGTGCAAGCAATCATATTGAAATGGAAGGAGTATCAGACTACCAAAATCTACCAAATCTACCAAGACCCGGCCATCCCTCTAAACTTTCATCTCAAACAAGGAGAAGACTGATCAGAGATGCAGCCAAGAGGCCCATGATCACTCTGGATGAACTGCAGAGGTCTACAGCTGAGGTGGGAGAGTGTGTCCATAGGACAACAATCAGTCGACCACTTCACAAATCTGGCCTTTATGGAAGAGTGGCAAGAAGAAAGCCATTTCTCAAAGATATTTATAAAAAGTCTTGTTTACAGTTTGCCACAAGCCACCTGGGAGATACACCAAACATGTAGAAGAAGGTGCTCTGGTCAGATGAAACCAAAATCAAACTTTTTGAAAAAACAAAAAAGTTTAAATGATCCAATAAATTTCGTTCCAGTTCACAATTGTGACCCACTTGTTGATTCTTCACGAAAAATTTAAAATGTTATATCTTTTTGTTTGAAGCCTGAAATGTGGCAAAAGGTTGAAAAATTCCAGGGGGCCAAATACTTTCATAGGCACTGTATATCGAAAACCCATTGAAATAATAAATCAGCTCCTAATTTTCTTACTATTCAACATTATTATTTAGTACACCATGTTAATGGACTGACAAGGGACACAATAACTGAGGCACAATTACTTGGTTAACGGGGTGCAAGAGGTGTGGATTGGGATGATGTCATGAATCTGTAGAAGGGAAGACATAATATTGAATATGAGATAAGAAGATATATAGTCCTCTGAAAGACTACTAGAAGGGACAAATTGTGTAAGGACAAAGCAATGATAGATGTTGCCAAAAAGATATACAAAGAAATACATTTTATGTTGTCAATAATCACAACACTTTTCCTGGCATTAGGGATGGACAAATGTAGTCCTACTAACATTTGTTACAGTGGGTCTCAGGAATACTAGTTAACCTGTATTAGGTTTAAGAAGGGGTTTCTGAGATTTGAAAAGCAGATCTGATTATTTTTATAGATGCAACATCACTTTTGTCCATTGCTACCTCTGGTATTGCTCAGGTCCATGTTTAAACTGGATCAGGTCCAATTAGGTATGCAGGAAAATTTTTATTTTTATTTATTTATTTATTTATTTTTTGCGTGGGATAAATGTTACCACTTATTTCACAAAAAGACCAAATAAAATTTTTGCCATAAGTGATTCCCACTAGTGATTAGGGATGAGCGAACTTTTGAAAAGTTCGGTTCGTTCGATTCGGCGAACTTTTGTGAAATTCGGATTTGTACGAACCGAACCTAAAACGAACCTTGCTATAATGGCTGATTAATTACAGCTACAATAGTGGGAGTCTGATAGGGTATAGTTTTGTTTAGTTGCAGTTGCTATTACAATGTAAAAAGTGGAAAAAATCAAAGTGCAAAAATAGTGAAACCTCAGCCAGGTCGACAACATTTGACAGCATTGAAGATGTCCGCTGGAGCAGCATTGTCGGCAGCATTGCCTTGGACCCAGTAGGGTGGAAAACAGACATTTGACAGTGGAACCTGCAGCAGTAATAGTACTGTATTGGACCCAGTATGGTTTAGAACAGCCAATTGATGGAGGAGGAGGAGTCAGCACTTGTTTGCACCCAGGCCAGTATGGTTGAGAAGAGACAAGTTGAGGAGGAGGAGGCAGCACTTGATTGCACCCAGGCCAATATTGTTGAGAAGAGACAAGTTGAGAAGGCAGCTTCAGCAGCTCTTGATTGCACCCAGTATGTTTTGGACAGTATTCTTTTGGACCCAGAAGGACAGCCTGAGAGCGCTGGGCCTGACATCGGTGGTAAGACACCGGGGCAGGTTGGACTGCAGTCAAAGCGGCGGATGGTTGCAAGGTGGTGGAGGCAGAACTTCTGCTTCCCGCTGCTGGCCCCCTAAAGCACCGTGGAGGTGACAGTGGCAAGAATGGGCCAACTTCCTGATGGTCTTCTGGGAGGATGTTGACCCAATGGGCAGTACAGACATGTACTGCCCTTGCCCATAATTAGAGGACCAGACATCAGCACTCAGGTGCACGGTCTTGGACACCGAGAGTCCCAATGAGTCGCCAACCTTTTTCTGAACATTACTGTGCAGTGATGGGACAGCTTTGCCAGAGATGTAGTGGCGGCTGGGGACTCGCCATCTGGGGTGCGCACACGCCATGAAATCCCTGAAAGGCTGGGAGTCAACAAGGATACCCAATTGGATGTGACAGCGGAGAAAACCTTACAGGATGGTGACCTCACTTTGTCAGCTAAAGCTTCTAGCCAGGAGAGACATGAAACCAGAGGGATGACTGAAACAGCCAGAGCCTTTCCTAATATGAACTTTTTAATTTTTTAACTTTTTTAAACTTTTTAATTTTTTAAAAAACTTTTTTTAAACCTTTTTTTAAACTTTTTTTTTTTTACTTTTTTTAAAACTTTTTTTGTTGCGGCCAAACCGGGTTGACGGCACCCAGCAGAGCAGCAATGTGTAGCGTGTACTCTCGGTCACGGGACAGGAGCTTACAGCCAACACCTCCTCTGGAGTCTCAGAACGTTCCACAAGCTGACTTTAGTGGACTTCCTCCTCCTCCTCCTCATCACTAAAAAGTGGTAGAGACTCCAAGGGCAGATCAAGGTTTGCCAAGAGTTCCCTGGCAGAAGGTGCCCCAAAGGTGAGAGGTTCTGTTCGTTTGTTAACCTGATGTACCTTGATATTTGCAGCTCGGTGTTGGTGAACGGCTGGAAGATTGACCCCTTTCCGGTTTGCTCCGGGGTCAGACAAGGCTGCCCTCTATCACCTCTCCTTTTTGTTTGTGTTATAGAACTCTTCGCGGAGTCTATCCGGCAGAATGGAGAGATCAGAGGGATCACAGCACCAGGACACTTCGAGGTCAAGTGCTCGCTGTACATGGACGACGTGACCGTCTTCTGCACTGACCGGCGTTCGGTGACTGCACTCGTCCAGACCTGCGAGGAGCTCGGACAAGCTTCAGGGGCCAAAGTCAACTGCGGGAAGTCGGAAGCCATGCTCTTCGGGGACTGGCAACTGGCTTCTTCTGCCCCCTTCCCCTTTACCGTGAAACCAGACTTCATCAAGATCCTCGGAGTCTGGTTCGGGAAGGAAGGCGCAGCCCTCAAGTCTTGGGAAGAACGCTTGGCCAAGGTGAATCAACGGATTGGACTATGGAGCCTCAGTTTTTTTAAACTTTTTTTAAACTTTTTTTTTACTTTTTTTTGGCTGTGGGGTGACGTCACACATCTTGATTTTCACAGAAAACCAGGATACAAGGGATTACAGGAGTAATAATCCTTTGTATCCTGGTCTATTCTGTGAAAAAAGTACAGTTTTGCGTCGCCGTTGTAATTTTAACCAGATTCCTTACGAACTTTCTCAAAGTTCGGTTCGGTGACGAACCGAACTTTTGGCAAAGTTCGAAATGAACCTGGTTCGTTACGGTTCGGTTCGCTCATCCCTACTAGTGATAATCGAGCACCACGATGTTCGGGTGCTCTGGCCGAACACTAGGTGGTGCTCGAGTGCTCGGCCGAGCACCCGAGTACAATGGAAGTCAATGGGAGAAGACCAGGCCCCTCTCCGCTCTGCAGAGGGGAGGGTTTCTGGTCAATAGGGAAACGTGAGAAAATGGTGGAAACACCAGTGAAATGGTTAGGGAACAGCATGGGGAGGATGTCTGGATGCATCTTGGACACCAAAGTCGCTGCTATTAACGATGATGTCCGACTATTATGCCACTTTTACGGAATGACAAAAAAAAACCCCCAAAACCCAAGATAACATCGATTTTAGAGGAAATATTGTTAGGAAACATATATTTACATGTACGTAAAGCGCAAGTAGCAGCACACCCTCACCCCTAATGTTTTACACTGTCAGATCAGCAGCAGGCACTCACCCCAAATGTTTTACACGGTCAGCTCAGCAGCAGTCACTCGCCCCTAATGTTTTAGACGGTCAGATCAGCAGTAGACCCTCGCCCAAAATGTTTTTGAGTGTCAGCAGCACTGAACATAAACTTGTCAGGATGAGGACCAGAGTGAAGAAGTAACATAGTAACATAGTAACAAGGTTTATAAGGCCGAAAAAATAGATCTGTCCATCCAGTTCGGCCTTTTATCCTGCAAGTTGATTCAGAGGAAGGCAAAAAACCCCTGTGAGGAAGAAGCAAATATTGCTCACTTTAAGGGAAAAAATTCCTTCCCGAAAAAGAAGAGGAAGTAGTGGACGATGAAATCCCTGGCCCAACATGGGAAGGAGGCAAGCTGTCATGCTCTGGTGTGGGGGGTATAGCCACACCAAGCGTAAGAGAGAAGACTAGAGATGAGCGAATCCTAAAAGATTCGGGGATTCGGTATTCGGCCCGAATCCCACCGCGGGATTCGTGGATTCGTGCCGAATCACGAATCCCATTAAAGTCTATGGGAGACCCGAATCTTTTTGCAGGGGCCAAAGGTTCTGCACAGTCAAGTTTGCCCCAACATGTGAAAACCTCAGAAAATGATGGAAACACCTTGGAAATGCATAGGAAACACCAGGGGCAGCATGTAGGGATGCCTCTGAGGCTCCCTAAGGGCTCATTCAGACGTCCGATTGGTGTTGTCCGTGTTTTGCGGATCCGCAAAACACGGACAGCGGCCCATGTGCAGTCCGCAATTTGCGGAACGCGCATGATAGAAATGCCTTTTCCTGTCCGTGGATCCGGACAAGAATAGGACATGTTCTATTTTTTTCCGATCCCACGGAACGGAAGTGCGGATGAGGACGGCACACAGTGTGCCGTCTGCATCTTTTGCGGCCCCATTGACTGTGAATGGGTCCGCACCTGCTCCGCACCCGGTCCGCAAATTGTGGATGCGGACGATTTTTGCGGACATGTGAATGAGGCCTGAGGCTGATGCTGCAGGTCCCTACCTTATGTAAATTTAGGTCACATGTCACTGCCAGCCAATCACTGCTGGGGAGGTATAGGGGCTGTTACATCACAGCAGGCGTTCCCCAGGCTTCCCTTTGATGCTGATTGGCTGAAAAAAACGTGCATTTCAAATTGGCAGTGACTCACGAATCCGCGCTGCCTCGTGATGCCGAGCCGAAGCGGGCAGATTCGTGCGAATCCTGAATCTTGCCGCTTCGGCTCGCTCATCACTAGAAAAGACTAAACAAGAGAAACGGTCACCTCCTGCAGGAATCCCTAAAACTAGGCCCTGGCTGACTACCAGTATGAACAGGCATTAGTGGTAGGAGAGTGCATACACAGGAACCTAATAACAAACTAACCCTGCAGCTAGTGACAGGAGAAAGAGTCAACCCATTCCTCCAAAAGGACGGACGAACAGGAGATTCCAGAAGGCAAAACCACAACAGGGAAATGTACTGTAGGATAAACACAATAGGGAAAATGACACTTATCTTAATGCAGATATTGCAGCAACCGGATCTCAACTGAGAACAACAACACACACAACATTGTCAGCAGAAAGTATAAACCGCAAGGAATACTGGAAGAGGAAGGGATAAATAGGGGAAATATAATTACCACACCTGCAACAGCTGAGGGGAAGGGGTGTGGTAAACAGCAACCAAAGCAAGAGGAAAACATGTCAAATTATGTCACTTTTGAAAGCCTAGCCGAACACCTGCAACCTGATGCATATACGTTCGTGACATTACCCCCCCTTTTACGGGTGACCTCCGGGCACCCAGGACCAACTTTATCAGGATGAGACCTGTGAAAGGCTTTCACCAAACGACTGGCATTCACGTCAGATGCCGGTACCCATGTCCTCTCCTCAGGTCCATAACCCTTCCAATGAACAAGATATTGAAGAGTCCCACGGAGAACTCGAGAATCAATGATCTTGACGATCAGGAATTCCAAATTACCATCCACCAAGACAGGCACGGGTGGCAAGGGAGATGGCTCCAGAGGTTCAACATATCTCTTCAACAAAGATCTGTGAAACACATTATGGATTTTCAGAGCCTGAGGAAGTTCAAGACGAAATGCTGCAGGATTAATAATGGCCGTGATCTTACTGTATATGGGCCAATAAATCTTGGAACCAACTTCCAAGAAGGAACTTTCAACTTAATGTTCCTAGTAGACAGCCACACAGAATCACCCACACTTAGGTCCGGACCATTCATACGTTTCCTGTCAGCCACATGTTTGTACTTGTTACCCATATTTATCAAGTTATTTTGAATTTTCCGCCATATAGATGACAATGATGACGAAAAATGTTCTTCCTCAGGAATACCAGAAGTATCAGAACCATAAAATGTGCCAAACTGCGGGTGAAAGCCATATTCACCAATAAATGGTGACTTACCAGTGGAGTCCTGTCTGCGATTATTTATGGCAAACTCAGCCAGAGACAAAAACGAGAACCACTCCTCCTGGTCCTCAGAGACAAAACATCTTAAGTAAGTCTCCAGACTCTGATTGGTACACTCAATCTGTCCATTCGTCTGGGGATGAAAGGCAGAGGAAAAAGACAGTTGTACCCCAAGCCGAGTACAGAATGCCTTCCAGAATCTGGACACAAACTGAGTCCCACGATCAGAGACCACGTCAGTGGGAATGCCATGAAGTTTCATAATGTTGTCCACAAACACTTGTGCAAGAGTTTTAGCATTGGGGATTCCGGGTAATGCAATAAAGTGTGCCATTTTACTAAAACGATCTACAACCACCAGAGTAACTGTCTTACCAGACGAATCAGGCAGACCAGTGATGAAGTCCATGGATAAGTGAGTCCATGGTCTGGACGGAGGGGTGTAGAAGGTCGAGTATGTGTCACCTTAGCGCGTGCCCAGACACTACAGGCTGACACATAGTCCTCAACACGCTTACGCAGCCCAGGCCACCAGAATCTATGAGAGATGAGGTTGACAGTGGATTTACTCCCAGGGTGTCCCACAAGCACCGAAGAATGATGTTCCTCAAACACCGTATGACGCCAATCAGAAGGAACAAACAACTTCCCAGGAGGGCAAGACTCCAGCGCATCTCCCTAGGCCTCAAACACCTTTGCCTCAAGATCAGGGTAAAGAGCGGATATCACCACTTCTTCAGACAGTATAGAGCTCAGATCTTCAAAATCACCACCTCCGGGAAAACTACGTGACAAGTCATCCGCCTTCACATTCTTAACCCCAGGACGATATGGGACAATGAAATTGAATCTGGTGAAGACCATCTGGCCTGCCTCGGATTAAGTTGTTTAGCCGACTCCAGGTAAGCCAGTTTTTTGTGATAAGTCAATAACGTGATTGGGTGAATCGCCCCTTCCAACCAATGACGCCATTGCTAAAAAGCCAACTTAATAACCAGTAACTCTCTGTTACCCACATAATAATTTCTCTCCGCAGCAGAGAGTTTTTTCGAAAAATAAGCACATGGGCGCCATTTACCAGGTGACGGACCCTGTGATAAAACTGCTCCTACCCCCACCTCGGATGCGTCAACCTCCACAATGAAAGGTTGTGACAGGAGACTCCAGAAGGCAAAACTACAGGACGGAAAAGGACGGACGAACAGGAGACTCCAGAAGGCAAAACTACAACAGGGAAAAGTAGGATAAACACAATAGGGAAAATGACACTTATCTTAATGCAGATATTGCAGCCACCGGATCTCAACTGAGAACAACACCACACACAACAATGTCAGCAGAAAGTATAAACCGCAAAGAATACTGGGAGAGGAAGGGATAAATAGGGGAAAGATAATTACAACACCCGCAAAAGCTGAGGGGAAAGGGTGTGGTAAAAAGCAACCAAACCAAGAGGAAAACATGTCAAATTATGTCACTTTTGAAAGCCTAGCCGAACGCCTGCAACCTGATGCAAGTATGTTCGTGACACAAGCTGAGCTAGGACAGCAATACAGAGGGGGAGGGAAGAGGCGGTGGGGTGGCAAAAGGGAGAAGGCAGGCCACACCAACAAGTGTGGACGACAAAAGAATTGTCATTTGCAACCTGTGCCGTACCAAAATGAGCAGGGGCATGAACACTAGCAACCTGACCACCACCAGCATGATCCGCCACATTGCAGCAAAGAACCCTAATAGGTGGGCAAAACGCCTGGATCCACAATCTGTGTCTGTGGGTCACACCACTGCCTAGCTAAAACGCAGGCCCAGATGCCTCCCCCTGCACCTGGACTCTCGCAAGCACCATCAGCGAGCACATCCACTTCTGTGTCCCAGCGCAGCGTACAGATGTCCATACCCCAGGCCTTTGAACGAAAGTGCAAATAACCTAAACCAAACTGACTCTATAGGACCTTGGAACTAATCACAGAAGTCTACCTGTTCCTCCAACAGGAAGGACGAACAGGAGTCTCCCTCAGGCCAAACAACTGCTTCAACTTAGTGGTTCAGCGGTTTCTCAAAAACTACACTTTTTTGCCTGAGCTGCTAGTGAAGGTACCCATTTCCGAAAGTCACCTACAGCTTCCGCCGGTCTGGCAACGCACTTGCCAGCTCACTGACTGCTGTGCGATCTGAGCACACAGCGCTGCATGTGGAAAAGGTTCTGATAAGCGGCCTAGTGTCACAACTAGCAGGGAAAAGTTTTGTAAAATGGTAAAGGATTACCTAGCTAACAATGTCAATATCCTCAGAGATCCCTCTGTGCCTTATAATTATTGGGTGTCTAAGCTGGGCACATGGTACGAACTGAACGCCTTGGAGGTGCTGGCCTGCCCTGCTGCCAGCGTTTTTTCGGAGCGGTTATTTACTGCTCTCAATAAAGACGAACAGCGCTGCATGTGGAAAAGGTTCTGATAAGCGGCCTAGGGTCACAACTAGCAGGGAAAAGTTTGGTAAAATGGTAAAGGATTACCTAGCTAACAATGTCAATGTCCTCAGCAATCCCTCTCTGCCTTATAAATATTGGGTGTCTGGACACATGGCACGAACTGAACGCCTTGGAGGTGCTGGCCTGCCCTGCCGCCAGCGTTTTTTTTTGGAGCAGTTATTTAGTGCCGCTGGGGGCATAATAACTGCTAAGCGCATCTGCCTGTCAACTGAAAATGCGGACAGGTTGATGCTAATCAAAATGAACAAGCCCTGGGTTGCCCCTGACTTCGCAACCCCACCAGAGGAAAGCGACTGAACATAAAGGAACTTTAAATGTGGCTTTTAAGGTGCTTTGAATACACTGTATTTCCATGTACCCCTTCCTCTTCTTGTCCTCTTCCTCCTCATCCTCCATCATTTGAAACAGCTTATTAGGCTGCCCTCACCTTCAAATATTTAAGAGGTTAACCAGCAGGTCCTCACCCCTAATTTTTTAACCTAAAAAAATTAACCTCACTCTGGTCCTTCTGACATGCTGACCTAACAAGAACCTGTCTTGCGCCGCCCTCCAAACTGAGACATGAAGCTAGGAGTTTTGGATGACTTCGTTTCTTGGGCTCTGCCAGCAGGCACAGTTTCACCGCGCCCAGAGCAATCTCCTCTGCGTTTACCATCAGCAGCACGCCCACTTCCCCATCCCTTTCTGCTCGCCTTGCACATATTATATAGTATATATGCAACTTTGTCACAAGTACAGTAGTGCAGATTTTTATTAAGTGTATGACCAGAAAAGTTTCACCAAATGTCAAATATTTAGAATGCGCAAACATTATAGAGCAGCTGCAAATGAGGAACAACTGCCTAAATTAACGGTAGAAAAAATACCAACGAATGTCAGGTATATAGATTACAGAAATGTTATAATACACACACTTTGCACGTAGTGTTAGTGTCAGCGCACATTTGTGTTCTTTTTGCCCCCCAAAATAAAAAAATGCAGCCAGATATAACAATGAACTTTTGTGTCTTTTGAACAGAAATACTAGCCCTGCCTAACCAAATCCTATCCCTACAGTATAGGTCCCTCCTTGCACAAGTTATATTGCAGACGCAAATGAGGAACTGCGGCCTTAATTAACGGTAGAAAATATAACAACGGATGTAAGGTATCTAAAGTTTTGAAAGGTTCTAATACACACGCTGTGCATGTAGTGTTAGTGTCAGGGCACACTTGCGTTCTTTTTGCCCCAAAAGAAAAAAAAAATGAAGCCAGATATAACAATTGACTTTTGTAACTTTGGAACAGAAACACTAGCCCTACCTAGCCGTATCCTATCCCTACAGTATAATTCCCTCCTTGCACAAGTTAAACTGCAGATGCAAAAGAGGAACTATGGCCTAAATTAACGGTAGAAAATATAACAACGGATGTCAGGTATATAGACTTTTGAAAGGTTCTAATACACATACTGTGCACATACTGGTAGTGTCAGGGCACACTTGCGTTCTTTTTGCTCCAAAAGAAAAAAAATGCAGCCAGATATAACAATGGACTTTTGTGACTTTGGAACAGAAACACTAGCCCTACCTAGCCAAATCCTATCCCTACAGTATAATTCTCTCCTTGCGCAAGTTAAAATGCAGACACAAATGAGGAACTGCAGCCTAAATAAACGGTAGAAAATATAACAACAGATGTCAGGTATATAGACTTTTGAAAGGTTCTAATACACGCGATGTGCACGTACAGGTAGTTTCAGGGCACACTTGTGTTCTTTTTGCCCTAAAAGAAAAAAAAATGCAGCCAGATATACCAATGGACTTTTGTGACTTTGGAACAGAAACACTAGCCCTACCTAGCCAAATCCCATCCCTACAGTATAATTCTCTCCTTGCACAAGTTAAAATGCAGACACAAATGAGGAACTGCAGCCTAAATTAACGGTAGAAAATATAACAACGGATGTTAGGTATATAAACTTTTGAAAGGTTCTAATACACGCGCTGTGCACGTACTGGTAGTTTCAGGGCACACTTACGTTCTTTTCGCCCCAAAAGAAAAAAAAATGCAGCCACATATAACAATGGACTTTTGGGACTTTGGAACAGAAACACTAGCCCTACCTAGCCGTATCCTATCCCTACAGTATAATTCCCTCCTTGCGCAAGTTAAACTGCAGACGCAAATAAGGAACTGAGGCCTAAATTAACGGTAGAAGATATAACAACGGATGTCAGGTATATAGACTTTTGAAAGGTTCTAATACACACGTTGTGCACGTACTGGTAGTTTCAGGGCACACTTGCGTTCTTTTTGCACCAAAAGAAAAAAATGCAGCCAGATATAACAATGGACTTTTGTGACTTTGGAACAGAAACACTAGCCCTACCTAGCCGTATCCTATCCCTACAGTATAATTCCCTCCTTGCGCAAATTAAACTGCAGACGCAAATAAGGAACTGAGGCCTAAATTAACGGTAGAAGATATAACAACGGATGTCAGGTATATAGACTTTTGAAAGGTTCTAATACACACGCTATGCATGTACTGGTAGTGTGAGGGCACACTTGCGTTCTTTTTGCCCCAAAAGAAAAAAAAATGCAGCCAGATATAACAATGGACTTTTGTGACTTTGAAACAGAAACACTAGCCCTACCTAGCCAAATTTCATCCCTACAGTATAATTCCCTCCTTGTGCAAGTTAAACTGCAGACGCAAATGAGGAACTGCGGCCTAAATTAACAGTAGAAAATATAACAATGGATGTCAGATATATAGACTTTTGAAAGGTTCTAATACACACGCTGTGCACGTACTGGTAGTTTCAGGGCACACTTACGTTCTTTTTGCCCCAAAAGAAAAAAAAGTGCAGCCAGATATAACAATTGACTTTTGTGACTTTGAAACAGAAACACTAGCCCTACCTAGCCAAATCACTACAGTATAATTCCCACCTATGTTATATAGCAGACGCAACTAAGGAACTGTGGCCTTAATTAACGGTAGAAAAAATAACAACGGATGTCAGGTATATAGAGTACACAACGGTTCTAATGCACAAGCTGTGCACATAGTATTAGCGTCAGGCACACTTGCGTTCTTTTTGCCCCAAAGTAAAAAAAAATGCAGCCAGATATAACAATGGATTTTTGTGACTTTTGAACAGAAATACTAGCCCTGCCTAGCCAAATCCTATCCCTACACAAGTCCCTCCTTGCGCAAATGTTATACAGCAAGATGCAAAAGAGGTACTGCAGGCTTAACAGCAGAAATAATGGCAAAGGATGTCAGGTATATAGTATACAGAGAGTATCATACAGCATGCAGCAGCTGCACATGGCAGGCCACCTAGTGCTATTTTTAACACCCCCAAAATAAAATAAAAAGTTTGCCAGCAAGATATAATAGCCCTTAAAAGGGCTTTTGGGTCTTTGAAACATAAATTCTATCCCTGCCTAGCGTTCTTCTGTCCCTACTCTGTCTGTCTCTGCTTGCAGCAGCTCTACCTGCTCGGTATGATCCGGTCACATGTCACCTGGTGCTTTATAGCACCCGATGACACATTCCCAGTCAGCCAATCACTGTAATGCCAGTGGTCAACATGGCTACTGGCATTACAGTGAATGCCAGCATTGGCTAATTAGCGTGTGGGGAGGAGACTCAAGCATAGCGCTCGAGCACACGGTCCCGTGGTCCCGAGCGCCGCCATGTTCGGCCGAATAGTGTATTCGGCCGAAAATGTTCACTCATCACTAATTCCCACGGATTACCGTATTATGGAGGTATGAAAGTTGCCTCATGCTATTGCTCATCTAATGGGCAAGGCAAAGCAGGTTGCATAGTCATCTTTGTAAAATGATATTTGTATATCTGATTTCACATTCTGCTATTACAACAACAAGCCAGTGCACTATATGATCAATAAAGGGATTTCTATAATCAGGAGACCAGCAATGAACAACCACCAGCCAACAGCTCTTCCATATGTCTTACATAAGCTTAATAGTTGTTTTAGCTGGAGACTGGGAAACTGAAGGTAAATTGAAGTTGTAATCATCCAGAACACTATTTGAGGAGAAGAAAGCTGAGCCTCAAATGTGCTTGGAATCAAAACACACAATATGTTTCATGGCCAATTCTCATATCATAATAAACTTTCTCATCCGACTCGCAGTTTCTCTGCTCGTACACTCACACATCTGGTCTGGAAATGGTAGCTGGAGATTGCATTATGCTTTTCTATCTGCTATTACACAAGGTTATCTCTGCATCACTGGCCCTGCCTTGCCTTTAAATGATTTATGCCCATGCAATGTGATTGATACCAGCTATTTAACAACTTTCCCGTAGGAGATGAATTACTTGCAAACTTCTGCACAGGAAAGACAAAGCAGAAACAGCAGAATCTGAAGGTATTTCCAACGAGAGCATCTTCTAATAAATTACTTAAGGGCTGTACTGGTTTCTTCATAAAGTTACAGGAAGAATATTTTTAAGTCTTCTTACTTGCTGAAGAACAAAAACTACCAATCTAATAAAAAGATGTTTATACGGTATATAAAGTCATGTCTATTGCAAAAATGATAGTCATAACCCATATAAGAGTTCTAGCAGGACCAGGCAAAGTGGCTTTCCAGGCTCCTCATAAAGATGACTTATTCTCAGGATAGGTCATGAATATCGAACTGTTGAGGGTCCAACACCCAGCACCCCAAGACCAGCTGTTCCCTGCAGTCTCTGTGTTGGAAATAGCTCTTTGAATGGAGCAGGAATCACTGATCCAAGAATGAGCTCAGCTCCAGTTCGCTTCAGTGGTTGCTGAGCTGCAGTAACCTTGCACAACTGCAAGATTTTGAATGGAGCTGTCCTTTCTGTTCTCTAGATCAAGCACCAGAGGCTTCAGTGAACAGCTGATCTGTGCCATTGCAGGATGTCAGACTCTCACTGATCAAATAATAATGACCTATCCTCCAGATATTGTAGGTCATCAACATGAGGAGACTGTAAAACCTCTTTGAGTATTCACTAATTAACCATCCTTTAGTGTGTTACATAAGGGGAACCAATCAGATCACTGACCTTAGTTTTTGCCCGGCATTAGAAAAATAGCATCTACTGTAGCATCTAAATTGCTTTCCATACTTTTAAAGGAATTATTTCTCATTGTACGTTTCTGTATGCTGTGGAGGTAAGTATACTCCATTTCAGTGATATGCTACAGTGGGTAGACAGGTATATATTCACTGCAGCCAAGTAAGCAAAGGCTGGTGCTGACCACTGGAGCAGTAGCTCTGAAGCAGTGGGGGATATAACAAGTTGTTTTATCACCATACCTGCTTTTGTCTAATTTTTTAATGATAACAGACAACCACTTTACAGTCCATAAATATTTAAAAGGCCAGATATGCAATAGTGCCTGAAAAGATACAAATAACCAGACCTTTTTTCAGTGATTTAGTGCATGTGGCAGTTTATCTACTCCAACACATTAAACATAAGGCTATCTATTCATATGTTTTGTAGTGCAATGTTTTATTTTGGGTACATTTTTTACAAATTACAATTATTTATTCTTTGAATTTGCAAAATGACACTGAAAAAAGTTATAAATGTTACAAAAGCTCTAGTGGGTGTTTAGGTTGGTTTACCTTTATTTGTATTTTATTTATTTTATGTGTGTCTATGTTATTGATAAATAATATGGGGGGCATTTACACTTTGTAATTTGTTTTCTTAATTTTACCTATTTAACTGGAGACATCCACAGGAGCCCCTGTTACAGGGGAAGATAGCCCCTGGGTGTAACTTGCCAATACTGATCTAGGTCTACTAAAAACCTGCAGCTCTTCTGCGCCTGAAGAATACTCAATGACCACCGGATCCAATAAAGGAAGGAACATTGCCACTCATTTAGTAGTCACTGAACACAATGTAGCCTACAATAGAAGCCAGAAGTAGTTCTAAACAGCTGGTGAACCAAACTCTTCCTGCTAGATTGCAGGAGCAAATGTGCTTCTGCAGTAATGCCAAAAGACTTTGCTGCAGATTCAAAACCTGCATTCCCTGCTGTCAAAAGAGTGTTGGTGGTCATTAATGGGTCAACCGTTGTTTAGGAAAAATAAAAGCTTGACCATTTTTCATGTCCTTTTATGACCCCCTCAAGGAAAACATCTCATGAAAGAAGATTGTGCAAACCCTACTGATCAATCTCTTGCATATTTAAAGTTTACATGCCAGAGTCTTGATGGATATACAGATGTTCAGTAATTACATTTACATTATACATATTACATTTAAGTAATAGTTTCCCTTGAAATCAATAATTGTTTCTTTTATACATCAAGCTGAGAATGTTGTAGATTTAATATCCACTTTGTTTAGTAGATGAGCTCTGTTTCATTCTGGATTTACCTTAAAAATGACTTTGTTTTAAAATTCTACAAATTTATATGAATTAATTTTAATTCTGAATTTTAAATGTTTTTAAAGATATAACAGAATGAATCCCAAATTCATTCACTGAAGTCTTGTGCGACTTTGGGTGAAACAAATTTTGACTCAATGGAGGCAATACATTTTAATGCTGTATGGAGACAGGTCTCCATTAAGCATTAAAATGAACTGAACAAATCCAGTATCAGTTCTTTTTTTCTTTTTTTTTTAGAAAAATGTACTCACTTTATGAAGAGTAGTATATATTTAACAACAATTAGAAGAATGAGGCACCACTCCAAGATTACAGTAGGTGAACAGGGTGTTGGACCCCCTTTATTCCCCAATCTTAAAGTGGGTCCAAACCCTGTTCACCAGACCTCTGAGTGCTGCCTTGTTCTTCTAATATTGGAATTATCTAATGTACACCATGCCTGTAGTTTGCATATAGTGACTGTGCTGCTGTTTTTTCTTGCTTCGTGTATTTTCTTGCCGAATTTTGGGAAAAAAATTGATTTGCCACAAAGCAGAATTTCCTCGCACTTCATGGTAACTAATTAATTTTTCCTAAAATGGTGGATGAAAGTAAAAAAAAAATAAAAAATCACCTAATCCACTTGATCACGGAGAGGCCGCCCGCTCCCATCTTGATCGAAGAAAACCCGCCAAACTACCCGCGGCGAGCATGATGATGTCACCAAATTATAATGTTAGGCGCACATGGGGACATCATCAGTGATTTCACCACGTGCTCCCAGCTTGATCACATGAGGACATAACTCTCACCACAGGTCCTTTGGTGGGTTTCCTTCAATCAAGATGAAAGTGGGCAATCAACATTGAACGTGGCATCTGAGGGGTTAAATGATGGGGTACAGCGTGTTCACCATTCCCCGTCATTGTGTCTGCTCCATACAGTGGAAAACGATTTGTGACAAAGTAATTCAAAGCAAATAGAATTTCTTGTCAATATTCTTGCCAAATCAAATTTTTCAAAACTTCACACATTTCTAATATATTTATATTAAAAAATTGGGGTTTTCTTGCTTACAGGCATGGCTATGAGATCTTTTGTATTATCTACCAGCTGCAACTATGCCACCTTTATTTCCTTGTCCTATAAGGTTTTTTCAGGAAGCAATGATGTAAGAGACATTATATATCACTTTTATATTCATGATACAATTCTATGAGTAGGAAAAGGGCAGCTCACTACCATCAAATTTTACACTTTCATGTTTGATCAACAGAACATGCCCTTCTTTAATGCTTAAACTCAAATATGAGCATTTCATCCTGTGAAAGAGAGATAATTGATCTGACTCTATTATGTCCTAGAAATTGTTTGCTCTCCATGTGATAGATATGAAGCAGAGAATCTCTGCACGATTCCCAGTTCTTTCTACACCTATTAGCTGAATGGTTATTCATAATGAACAGTAGTGACAGTGCCTCCAAATCCCCATAAAATGCATCAATTGCTAATCTGACAAAAGTAATGCCAGTATATGTATAATTCTGTCTGAATTCCTATGGTTTTTATGTGTAGGTTCATTTTTCACTTCTGGAAGCCTCACTCCACTGCCAAACACTGTACACCTTGTTATATATAGTGAAGACAGCAGGCAGATTCATTTAGAAATGTAAGAGTAATTGTTCACTCCTGAACTATATTTTTTGACTGTGTAGAGATGAGCAAAATGATTCTAAACAAATCACATTTCTCCCGAATTTTGAAAAAATTCTATGTGGATTTGAATCCAAATTTTAGGTGGGTTGATTTGGGCAAATTCTGAAGATCATGAAATAAAATTAACAAAAAAATGCTAGAATTGATTTGGACACGAATCTTATCGGTCAACCAGTTTGACCGAATTGAACTCTAATTGAATTGAATTTTGAGCAACTTGCTCATCTTTTTTCATATGTGACGTAAATATATGTCATATATAATAGTCAGCAGGCCGAGTCGTAACTAGGAGCAACAGTACAGGACTGAAGGATGAGGCAGAGGCAAAGTCAAACAAACAATAGGTCAGGGCAGGTGGCACAGGTACAGGTCAGGCAATCCGGGTTTGTCAACAGGAGAGTCAAGGCAAGCAGGCAGGGATCAAACAGGTAACCAAGTCCAGAAACACAAGCACGAATCAGGTACACAGGAACACAAGCAGAGATATCATCAACCTTTTCTGGACACAAGGACCTTGATGCTCAGGTACCTGGGAAGGGGGCTGAACCACTTATATATGTGCAGGAGGGCTAGGATTTATCAGCAAGGTCACATGATCTACTGTAACCCATAAAACACAGGTGATGCATGCTGGCCCTTAAGGGAGGGCTACAGGGAAGAAGCAGCAAGCATGCTGTGGCCAAGGCTGGTAGGAAACCGTGGAGCAGATTTCAGAACAGACAATGCCTGCAAGGACATAGGCCAAGACTGCAGCAATGAATGGGAGAACCAGCAGAAGATCACAGCTGAACACAGAGCACAGGACCGCGGCAATAAGCAGGGGAACATCAGTGGACAGCAGCCACTATTACAATATCCAGTCACCAATGTGAGTATATTCATTACATACTAATTAATAATAAGTAAATCAAACTTCAAATGTAATATCAAAATATACATTCACTGATAATTAAAACAATTGACCAGTTGTAACTCACTTTTCCACTATCCTTCTCCACCAGTGGTTTTCTTTTTCCTCTGTGTTCTGGTTTTTCAGTAATGACCTCAATGACCATGTCCAATCACCAAGGCAAGGGAACAGCCTGATGATATTCCATATGTCTGAACTTCAGATATGTTTCTTTACACGTATTCTACATCCTCACCCTGCTTACATGGCACATGCTGTACACAAAGTGGGAAAGTGGAAAATCACACATGGTGTTACTCAAGGAGAGGCACATTTTATGCCTTTTTCTATGGTTTTCTTTTAAAGCAATGTTCTTTCATTGTTCCCTGCATAAAGAATAACATTATGGTTCAATGAGGAAAGTTGCACAATTAAATGAATGATTGTCTTTCCAATGACTATCTTGCTGATGCACAGAGACTAAGGTTGGTGGGCACACCCAAAACGACAAAAGAATCAACATTTGCACTAACAAAGCTTGGTCTGCTATAGAGATAAGCAAATCTATTTGCCGCTTTGTACATTCGTATCAAATCTTCCATTTTTTCAACTCCGAAGCGCATCCGGATTTTGTAAGATTCGCTTCGTATTATTCGTAAATGTTCTTTAAATTTTTAACGCTACGTACGCTACGTGTGCAACGTACGAAACGTATGCATTCTTCTTTCCCCCTCCCCCGGCCTCCCAAAGCAGGAAAATGAAAATACGGTCCATCAAGAGCGGGAAAGTGAAGATACGCTTCCCTCAGAAGCAGGAAAAACCAGCCCAGTATAGGGAGTGAAGACTCCTCCCTCATTACTCCGCCCTCCACTCCAGTTCAAGCCAGCTGTGAACAAGATCCAGCCAGAGTCAGATCACAGATTCACAGCAAACAGTATGGCAAAAGAATTGCGTCCCAAGTGGGGAGAAATGGTCTTTGGGGACGAGTTCCCCAAACCACTGCCCGCTCCAGATATCAGAGCGTCTCAAGTCTGCAAGAGAGTTTCACATCCTCCTGACTCCATATTTGCCTTGCCGGCTGGTGCAGCTGCTGCGGCTTGTGAGGCAGCTGGTGCGACGGAGGCGGCTGGAGCGTCCACTACGCCGCCCAGGAGGAGAACAACACCTTCCATCCGGCAAAATCCGATTGTGCCAGCGTAGGTCACAGCACACGCCCAGACCCTATGGGAGTAAAAGAATGCAGTGGAGGACTGGGTCATCCAGGTACTGGACCATCCAAGGCCGGATGACCCTACACTAGAGCAGCGAAAGGGAACAGTCCTGTGGTTTTCTGTGGAGCGAGGCTCTGGCTTCCTGGCAGATGACGAGGATGGCAAGAAGTATTTTGTGGGCCGCAAGTCAGTGAAACGGCCGTACCTGCCCCAACCCCGTCACTGCCTGTACGTAGGAGATTAGGTGGAATACACCCCCATGGAATCTATGAAAGGCCCCTTTGCTACTGGGGTAACGTTATTATCAAAGCCCCTGGTACCTGCATTACCACCTGAAGTTTGGCCAGAGGAACCACCAGGCGAAGTACGGGTGCACTGCCTTCAGGAGTCACCATATGGCACCCTCCATTTCAGGGAGAAGCCACAGCCGGAGCCTCTGATCCCTGGACTGCCAGTGCCACCACCATCACAGTCCTTTCAGCTGGGTCAGCTGACGACTTCATCGTTTACCTTCCAGTCTACGGTGATCCACCAGTACCAACTACCCTGGAAGATGAAGCCAGCTGTAGCCAGGGGAGCTGGGGCTTCTTCCCTGGGTGCAACCTTGCCAGAACCGTTGCAGCCAGAAGTTCTTACCCCTACAGTCCCGGCAGGAGAATCTGGAAAAATAAAGGCACAAGTGGCTGCAGTGCTCACCAGCGTGACCACCACCTGGATCCGGTCAAGTCCAACTTCTGGAAGAAGAGGGCAGTGGAGTTCCACCATGGCAGCGAGCTTGGCCTACAGGAGGCAGGAGCGTCCTCTGATGTCTTTCAGCAGTAGCTCAAGCGAGGAGGACTTCAGGTCCCTCATCTGAGGAACCCTACTACTGGCTGGTTTAAAGGACACTTCAAGAAGACCTATGGGAGCCACACCATGGACTGCACCTGACAGGTGAGAGCTAGTTGGCACTCTTTTTTTTAGTTTGTATTGCCGCCTTTTGACTCTTACCTAGATGGACATGGCTAGTCAGGACTTACCCCCCTCCCCCCTTCTGCAGAAAATTCCCAGTTGCGCCTAAACGTGCCCATTTTCCTTCCCCCCCTTCTCAGTTTATTTGGGAGCACCCTTTGCAAATAGGGTTCTTTATTTGCTGCTGTTTTATACCATCCATGTGGATTACACATTACCTGTCTGGATTACAAAATTACCTCACGTGGATTACAATTGCATTTTTGTCTGTGTTCCAGTGTTTTATTATCAAGCAGCCACGACTCGAGGAGAGACTCAAACGTATATCTGAGCTTTTTATGCTTGCAAATGTGAAATTGCACTAAAATGTTTGCATAATTGTCTTTGCCGTATTTTAGCAATAATGTTTTTACAGGTTCAGCAACGTTCAAGCACTTTAGCCCATTGTGTGTATTCTTTTTCAGGTACTGCAATGTGTCCTATTAATGCACTTATTGTACGGTGTTTTTTAGTGAATTGTGCACTTAGCCAGATAGCTAGCACCTTACTTTACTACCTCATATGGACTGCCTCTAAAGACTGTACACGACGGCCTAGCCTTGTGCATATGACGCAATCGTGAGTCAATAGCACACTAAGGATTCGTACGTACTTTGTACGCTAATGCTTACGTATTACGTACTTTTAACAAAGCTGACTGTACAGTACAGACCAAAAGTTTGGACACACCTTCTCATTCAAAGAGTTTTCTGTATTTTCATGACTATGAAAATTGTACATTCACACTAAAGGCATCAAAACTATGAATTAACACATTTGGAATTATATACTTAACAAAAAAGTGTGAAACAACTTTAATATGTCTTATATTCTAGGTTCTTAAAAGTAGCCACCTTTTGCTTTGATTACTGCTTTGCACACTCTTGGCATTCTTTTGATGAGCTTCAAGAGGTAGTCACCTGAAATGGTTTTCACTTCACAGGTGTGCCCTGTCAGGTTTAATAAGTGGGATTTCTTGCCTTATAAATGGGGTTGGGACCATGAGTTGTGTTGGGCAGAAGTCAGGTGGATACACAGCTGATATTCCTACTGAATAGACTGTTAGAATTTGTATTATGGCAAAAAAAAGCAGCTAAGTAAAGAAAAATGAGTGGCCATCATTACTTGAAGGTCAGTCAGTCCGAAAAATTGGGAAAACTTTGAAAGTGTCCCCAAGTGCAGTCCCCAAGAGTCACCTCTGCTGCGGAGGATAAGTTCATCTGAGTCACCAGACTCAGAAATCGCAGGTTAACAGCAGCTCAGATTAGAGACCAGGTCAATGCCACACAGAGTTCTAGCAGCAGACACATCTCTACAACAACTGTTAAGAGGAGACTGTGTGCAGCAGGCCTTCATGGTAAAATAGCTGCTAGGAAACCACTGCTAAGGACATGCAACAAGCAGAAGAGACTTGTTTGGGCTAAAGAACACAAGGAATGGACATTAGACCAGTGGAAATCTGTGCTTTGGTCTGATGAGTCCAAATTTGAGATCTTTGGTTCCAACCACCATGTCTTTGTGCGACGCAGAAAAGGTGAACGGATGGACTCTACATGCCTGGTTCCCACCGTGAAGCATGGAGGAGGAGGTGTGATGGTGTAGGGGTGCTTTGCTGGTGACACTGTTGGGGATTTATTCAAAATTGAAGGCATACTGAACCAGCATGGCTACCACAGCATCTTGCAGCGACATGGTATTCCATCCGGTTTGCGTTTAGTTGGACCATCATTTATTTATCAACAGGACAATGACCCCAAACACACCTCCAGGCTGTGTAAGGGCTATTTGACCAAGAAGGAGAGTGATGGGGTGCTACGCCAGATGACCTGGCCTCCACAGTCACCAAACCTGAACCCAATCGAGATGGTTTGGGGTGAGCTGGACCGCAGAGTGAAGGCAAAAGGGCCAACAAGTGCTAAGCATCTCTGGGAACTCCTTCAAGACTGTTGGGATACCATTTCAGGTAACTACCTCTTGAAGCTCATCAAGAGAATGCCAAAAGTGTGCAAAGCAGTAATAAAAGCAAAAGGTGGTTACTTTGAAGAACCTAGAATATAAGACATATTTTCAGTTGTTTCACACTTTTTGTTAAGTATATAATTCCACATGTGTTAATTCATAGTTTTGATGCCTTCAGTGTGAATCTACAATTTTCATAGTCATGAAAATACAGAAAACTCTTTGAATGAGAGGGTGTGTCCAAACTTTTGGTCTGTACTGTATGTTCAGAATTTGTGTAGGAATGTTCGCAAAACAACAATTATTTATTCACGCAAAGTCGACCGAATAAATTTGTATTAAGAATGAATCTTGTCAGAAATTTGTGGATTGTTCGCCGAAGCGAATTTTGGATGATTCACTCATCTCTAGTCTGCTACTATTTACTGCTATATTTTCATGTCATTAGACTGAAAATTCCATATAGACCTTAAATCCATTTTCTGAAAATGGCTTGCTTATCACTACTACTGCTCAACTTGGGTTTCTTTCCTGGCATTAATCACTGTCATTATTCTTTCTCCTAGGAATATACACTATTACCAGAAAACTTGATATTTTCATTTTCATAAATCCACATTTCTGTGCATAAAATCATTTTGTCTACTGAACTTTAAAAGATTTCCTGTAAGAACAGAAACATGTTACCCATGAACACTTAATTCATGTGGTATTATAAACCAGCACATTAATGGCCCTGGTCACAAGGCTAAAGCGATCTCAGTGATCCAGAGAGATATGCTTTTATTCCGCTATTTATTATAACACTATTAGCAAGCTCCATATATAGATGAAAGGCACAGTAAAGACATTAGATGAGTCAGAAATCACTGCAGTATATTGTAAATATTCCTTATGATGTTGAGCTTTAAATTTGCCTTCTGCAAAGTGACTGAGTTGACACACTCTGGGTAAAGCCTTATCTTAAGTGTGGTGATCACAGACAGTGAATAAAGGGTCATTTGATGGGTTCATAGGCTGAACCGACCAATGATGCAATTAATCTTCAAATGATTCAAGTATTAGCCTACTGACTTGTACAATCCATTACCTCAAACATCTTCTTTATTGCATTTACCAACTATTTTACAAGTAATTTGCTGAATTTTAAGGTACCTTTGCATCTGTTACTAAAACACTATAGACTACATGCTAGTTTGCATTGAACGTTTTAGTTATTAGATGTGCCATATTCACAAAAAAATGTGCATTAATATGAATGTTTTTGTGAATTTGGTGCAGATACCATATATTGGCATGCATACACCAAAAAAGTCATCTGCAGAGGATAGGTGGCAATGATGTTAGCTCTGATGCTTAATATGTGCATCCATGAGGAGGCACAGATTGATCTCTGGCAAACATTCTGCATAATACTGTTTCAAATATGACAAGAAGCCAAATATTAATTAAAAGTAGAGGTGTTTTGAGCCTTGAGAGCAGCTATTTAAGTACAAGAGAGTTCAGTGTCTAGGGAGCACTGTATATAGAAAATGAAGGCAAGTTTAGGGAAAAAATTAAACTGCAATAGTTTGCTGATTAAAACACGGATGTCCTTAATGTTGACATTTGTGTTATCTTTCATTCATTTCATTTTGGCAGCAGGCAATAGAGATTTTCATGCTGATAATTATACAGTTTCTGCCTAAGGAAGAATGTAGTTAGTGACAAAAATATTATTCATCACAGGTTTTAGGCTGTGAATTTAAAGTAATACGTCTACTGTCAAAATTACTTTTTTTTTATTAGGGAGGAGAAAATGAAATGTGCCATAGCATTTACCATTATCCAAAGGTTTTGCCATACACATAGTATAGCTTAACCAGTCAGAATCCTTTCTGTTAGAGAAACTGTTACTCTGCGTCTGAATGACAGGCAGGTCACATATATGGCTGTGCACATCAATTTGCAGGCCACCAACATTCCTAGTTAATCCCTAGCTAATAGAGATGAGCAAGCATGCTCGTCCGAGCTTGGTGCTCGTTCGAGTATTATGGTACTCGTAAGTGCTCGCTGCTCGGACGAGTATCTCACCATGCTTGAGGAAATGGCATCTTCCGCATTGTGCATTTTTGGCGCCTATAAACTCAGCCAATCACAAGCCAGGAGACTCTGCGGTACACCCAGCATCACGTGGGGCCCTTACATGTCGATAGCAGGGGTTGGCTGGCCTGATCAGGTTACCCTGAAATATACTAGTGACTGCCCGCAGTGCTCGGCTCAGATGCTGTCTGGATGTCGTTAGGGACAGAGCTGCTTCGTTACAGGGAGAGTGTTAGGGCCTGAATTTACTTTTCTGTTAGGCAGGAGTGATCTGAAAAGAACCCAACAGCCATTCTAAGGGCTACAAGACATTTTTTTTTGTCTCCTGGCTGGGCTGGCTGGCACTAGTAGTGCAGCTATCACCATATATAACACTTTTTTTTGTTATTGTTTTATCTCAGTGATACAAATCCATTTCATACAGCAATGTAGAACCATTCTGTGTGTCACAGTTCAGCTGTCCACTCACCACAAACCACAATCCGTATTTTCTGTCCAGGTGACCCATACTGTATGTCACGTAATCAAATACGGTCTTTTGCTTTCACTGATACAGCTACATTACAAAAATCTCTGTGCGAAATTTGTCTGGGTTGCAGTCAAAATAGCCACAGTAAGCAGGGGCTGAGTTTGCTCACAAAAAAAAAAAATATATATATATAAAAAAAAAAATATAAAAAAAATATATTAAAAAATAGTTTTTTTGTTGTTTTATCTCAGTGATACAAATCCATTTCACACAGTTGTGTGTAACCATTCTGTGTGTCACAGTTCAGCTGTTCAGTCACCACAATCCGTATTTTCTGTCCAGGTGACCCATTCTGTACGTCACGTCAATAAAAAAGGTCTTTTGCTCTCACTGATACAGCTACATTACAAAAATCTCTGTGCGACATTTGTCTGGGTTGCAATTAAGCAGACCAAGTCTGCCTAATCTAATAGTTTCCGTGTAATTGCTCCATACTGCACAGTACGTAATAACATACGTAATTTAGCTCTAACTTAACCACCTATATACAAAGCACAATCCGTATTTTCTGTCCAGGTGACCCATTCTGTATGTCACGTCAGTAAAAAAGGTCTTTTGCTCTCACTTATACAGCTACATTACAAAAATCTCTGTGCGACATTTGTCTGGATTGCAATTAAGCAGACCAAGTCTGCCTAACCTAATAGTTTCAGTGTAATTGCTCCATACTGCACGGTACGTAATAACATACGTAACTTATCCACCTATATACAAAGCACAATCCGTATTTTCTGTCCAGGTGATCCATTCTGTACGTCACGTCAGAAAAAAAGGTCTTTTGCTCTCACTTATACAGGTACATTACAAAAATCTCTGTGCGACATTTGTCTGGGTTGCAATTAAGCAGACCAAGTCTGCCTAATCTAATAGTTTCCGAGTAATTGCTCCATACTGCACGGTACGTAATAACATACGTAATTTAGCTCTAACTTATCCACCTATATAGAAAGCACAATCCGTATTTTCTGTCCAGGTGACCCATTCTGTACGTCACGTCAGTAAAAAAGGTATTTTGCTCTCACTTATACAGCTACATTACAAAAATTTCTGTGCGACATTTGTCTGGGTTGCAAATAAGCAGTGTGCGTTTAAAACGTAACATTTACTAGATATCTTTAAAAATTTAGCCCACAATAGTACAATAATAATGATATAGTGCTCACATGAACCAGTGCAATATAAGGGAATGCAACCTTACCACTTTGCATGGACACTTATATACAAGTATAGAAAAGAAACAAGGGTCTGACCTAGGGGTACCGGGTCTCTAACCACTGAGTAGCCCTGTGCACATATTAGCTACATACAAATGGAATATAGCACTCCATGGTCAGCCATACCATTTTCCTAGACTGTCCCTCTCTCTGTCCCTGAAAAAGACAGATGACTGCCCGATAATTCATCAGAGATAGAGGATTAGGGATCCCTCGTACTAGAGAAAGGGAAAAGAAAGAAGTCCCAACGCGTTTCCTTGGCAATCACGCCAATTCATCAGGGGACAGATATTCACAAGTGGTTGTAGCAGGGCCAGCGCTGGTTCTCCGTCTGGATTCCCCACATGGGTCCGGATGAGCCCCAGTGTTTGGCTCTAATCCGGCAGTGAAGGTGAGACATGTAACATCCACTCTGGTCAGTACACCAGGTGGATTTAAATGCACTCTCCTTCTCTCCTTACTAACAATTTACCCTCCCCCATAGTAGGAGTGGTGGGTTAAGGCCTGCCTCCAGATTCTACATACCTTGATGGGCGCGCACTTGCTTCTAAGCTGGAGCGCGTTCAAACTCCATCATGTATCACCCGGGTCTCGCCGCATCGCGCACACAGCGCACGCCCCCCTGACATCGGGGGCAGCGCATGCGCGCACATCGATGCCGCACCAATTACCCGTGGGCAGCGCTCATCAGCGCTCAATCCAGGGCAAGCCTGGGAGATGCGGGGGGTGCAGATGACGTATGGGCACCGTCATCTAGGCCTGTCCCTGCCCCCCTTTGGCAACTTAACATTCTTAACCCTGTAGTTGCCATTAATCCACCTCTGGAGTGAATGTCTACACTTCAATAATCCCCAGAGGAATAGTTTTATGGGTACTTTGGCAATTTAATGTCCACCAGAACTAATGGTTTAAAAAAAAAAAAAAAAAAAGGCTGAAAAGGGGCTCATAAAAAAAAAGGGACTTATTCACAAAGAGGTCCATAGTAAAAGACAAAATTCACAAAATTTACGATATTATAGTATAATGCCCCCTCCACACGAGCGGGAGACCCGCACCCCCAGCAACGCATCCACAGGGCCGGAAACGGCACCGACAGGGACCGCACAGCATTATATGCGATCCCAGCCAGCGCCGGAGCCCAGCCCTGCAGACGTGCCGCGGGAGACACGCGAGCCCCCCGCCCGCGTGAAAAGGGGCACCAGGCAAAGTAATGAAAGAATACTCTAGAGAGGGGCAACATATCTATAAAAAGCATAAAATACTAATATACATATACAAATCACTGTACAGCTGACCTTTATATATGTGTACAAATCACTATATGGCTTGGTGTGGAGCCATGCTGTGTCAGGCTTATGCCTGCATCGTGTGGCTGGGGATAGGAGAGCAGTGCCAACATGGGCATGGGTGATGGACCTTCGTTGCACTTAGTTGGGTGCTTCCCTATATATTCTCACCATGCCAGCCATGGGTTGTACATAAAGTAGTAACAGGAAAAACAAAAAAAAATGATAAAACTATTTTACAGGAGGGTCAACCGCAGACACTCCAAAACAATTTTACATGAGGGAGTGTCTCCCCATCTGCCATCGTGTTCGGTCAGGCTGTCAGTAGGTACACCACCTCTGTCGTCCGCAGAAGCGGCCACTATGAGGAAGGCCACGGCAAGAACATCCCCTTTTCAATTGAGAACAAGTGGAGAATTGTAGGAGGATGACACTTTTCTTCGGCAGTGGATTCACCTTCCCCTTTATCATTGCCAGACAACAGTTGGTGAAAAAGTAATTGGCAATGATGAAGAAAATGTAACAGTGCAGTGGACCGTCCATGATGCAAAACCTATATATTCCCACCATGCCAGCCATGGGTTGTACATAAACTAATAACAGGAAAAACAAAAAAAATGATAAAACTATTTTACAGGAGGGTCAACCGCAGACACTCCAAAACAATTTTACACAAGGGAGTGTCTCCTCGTAAGCCATCGTGTTTGGTCAGGCTGTCAGTAGGTACACCACCTCTGTCGTCCGCAGAAGCGGCCACTATGAGGAAGGCCATGGCAAGAACATCCCCTTTTCAATTGAGAACAAGTGGAGAATTGTAGGAGGATGACACTTTTCTTCAGCAGTGGATTCACCTTCCCCTTTATCATTGCCAGACAACAGTTGATGAAAAAGTAATTGGCAATGATGAAGAAAATGTAACGGTGCAGTGGACCGTCTGTGGTGCAAAACCTATATATTCCCACCATGTCAGCCATGGGTTGTACATAAACTAATAACAGGAAAAATGAAAAAAATATTTTATAGAAGGGTCAACTACAGACACTCCTAAACAATTTTTTAGGAGGGTCAACTTCGGACACTCCAAAACAAATTTTTGGGAAGCTCACCTACAGACATTTGACTGCTACCTCAATCTAACTTGGTCACTTGTTGGTGTCACTACGCTGTCACCATGCTGTGTCAGGCTTATGCCTGCGTCGTGGGGCTGGGGGATAGCACAGCAGTGCCAGCATGAGCAGTGGTATCACCTGCAGGCGGTGATGGACCTTCGTTACACCTAGTTGGGTGCTTCCCTAACATGTGATGGGCATGTGCCTCGCCTTTCTTGGTCTGGGTGAGCGCAATTGCCATAAGGATAACCACCAGGCTGTTGCAGGAGAATTTGGGGTAATGGTGGGATTAGGCAGCCTCAGAGGCATCCATGTATGCTGCCCCTGCTGTTTCCTGTCCATTTCCGTGGTGTTTCCATCATTTTCTGAGGTTTCCAGGTTTTCACCCAGCCTTCCCTAGGCAGAGCCATGGTCCCCTGCAAAAAATGCTCGAGTCTCCCATTGACTTCAATGGGGTTCGTTACTCGAAACGAGCACCCGAACATTGGGAAAAGTTCGACTCGAATAACGAGCACCCGAGTATTTTAGTGCTCGCTCATCTCTATTAGCTAACCAAGAAATAACATAGAGCATCCTTCAGTAAAGGGAAAAAAAAACTGCAGGTGTCCCAATGGCTCTGTAGCGGAACAAAATAAGGACATGGAGGCAGTGCCAATACAGTAGTGGAGAAAAAAAGGCTCTTTTAATCCATGTTATGGCAGAGCAAGCACATGCATTTGAATCCCTTCTGTTAGATATAGAATGACTGTGTGTCACTATTAGGCTTAGTTCACACTTGACTTATTTGTCTGTAGTTTTCAGCCCAAAGCAGGTGCAGGTCAAACCCACAGAAAAGATGCAGATCTATACATGATACCTAATCTGAGAGTAGGCTTGGCTCCTGAATTTACTTCACAATAAATGATGGAAATGACTTACCAATAGAGATGAGCGAGCACTAAAATGCTCGGGTGCTCGTTATTCGAGTCGAACTTTTCCCGATGCTCGGGTGCTCGTTTCGAAAAACGAACCCCATTGAAGTCAATGGGAGACTCGAGCATTTTTGCGGGGGACCAAGGCTCTGCCTATGGAAGGCTGGGTGAAAACCTGGAAACCTCAGAAAATGATGGAAACACCACAGAAATGGACAGGAAACAGCAGGGGCAGCATGCATGGATGCCTCTGAGGCTGCCTAATCCCACCATTACCCCAAATTCTCAGGCAACAGCCTGGTGGTTACCCTCATGGCAATTGTGCTCACCCAGACCAAGAAAGGCGAGGCACATGCCCATCACATGTTAGGGAAGCACCCAACTAGGTGACCCGAAGGTCCATCACCGCCTGCAGGTGACACCACTGCTCATGCTGACACTGCAGCTGACATCAAGTTTAGTATGAGCTAGATCAAGTGTGGCATGACTTTTAAATGGATATTGCATGTGGTCACGTACTCCCTGGAACCCCATAGTCACCCCTTCCCTGATGTGCTAGCCCAGAACATTCTCTGCCCTAATTCGCAAGAACTTTTGCTGTTTCCGTGTGCTGACAGTGGGGATTTACCAGTGTTGTCTGGGGAGGTGGTGGACAATGGCGAGACACAGGTGTCGGGGGGTGAGGTAGTTGTATGGGAAGCAAGTTACAGTGGGCACTCCTTGGGGGGGAATTTCTCATGATGGGACAGATTCAACTTGGGTGGATCAGGCACAGGAACAGATGAATTTTTTGGGGGGTTTATTTAACTTTTATTTAGCAAAAATAAACACAGAGATATTTATTTGTTATCTTCTCTGCGCAGTCTGGCTTAGGGGTTCGTCACTTTGATGGCGAGTTGTGCCGCTCTCTCCACAATGGTCTGTAGATTCTTAGATGGAGACTTTGTCGGCGATTTCAGTACAGAAGGACTTGTTGCTCATCCACAGAACCTCGACCTCCTTGACATTGTGGACAAGGAATTTGCGGGTGGACCAGGAATTTGCGGAACCCTGTGGGCAGCATGTGTTTGGTCTTCTACTTGCTACCGTATCCAATGTTGGGCAATATAGATTCGCAAGTAATATTATTTTTCACACCTATCCCAAAAATAAAAATGTATGCAGTTTGCGCAAATAAAACTGGAAACTGGAATTAGAGAGAGGGCCTGTAGGTGGACCTCCGGAAAAATTGTTTGGAGAGAGGGCCTGTAGGTGGAACTCCGGAAAAATTGTTTGGACAGAGGGCCTGTAGGTGGAACTCCGGAAAAATTGTTTGGAGAGAGGGCCTGTAGGTGGACCTCCGGAAAAATTGTTTGAAGAGAGGGCCTGTAGGTGGACCTCCGGAAAAATTGTTTGGAGAGAGGGCCTGTAGGTGGAACTCCGGAAAAATTGTTTGAAGAGAGGGCCTGTTGGTGGACCTCCGGAAAAATTGTTTGAAGAGAGGGCCTGTAGGTGGACCTCCGGAAAAAATGTTTGGATAGAGGGCCTGTAGGTGGAACTCCGGAAAAATTGTTTGAAGAGAGGGCCTGTAGGTGGACCTACGGAAAAATTGTTTGAAGAGAGGGCCTGTAGGTGGACCTCCGGAAAAATTTTTTGGAGAGAGGGCCTGTAGGTGGACCTCTGGAAAAATTGTTTGAATAGAGGGCCTGTAGGGGGCCCTCTAGAAAAATTGTTTAAAGAGAGGGCCTGTAGGTGGACCTCTGGAAAAATTGTTTGAATAGAGGGCCTGTAGGGGGCCCTCCTGAAAAATTGTGCTAAAAGAGTGCCAGTTGGACCTCTGAAAAATGGCGTTTTTTGGGTCAGCGTTAGGCAAAGACGATATGGAGGAGGAGGAGGAGTAGAGAAGAGGAGTAGAGAAGAGGAATCGGATACATAATTATTTAAATCTTTAGCTGCTTTCCCCCGGAGGAGATTTGAATTCGGGTAAAATCCAGGCTTTGTTCATTTTAATAAGCGTCAGCCTGTCAGCGCTGTCAGTTGACAGGCGTGTATGCTTATCGGTGATGACGCCACCAGCTGCACTGAATACCCGCTCTGACAGCACGCTAGCGGCAGGGCAGGCCAGCACTTCCAAGGTGTACAGCGCCAGTTCAGGCCACGTGTCCAGCTTTGAAACCCAGTAGTTGTATGGAGCAGAGTGATCGCTACGGACTTTGGTATGGTCAGCTAGGTACTCCCTCACCATCTTTCTGTACAGCTCCCCCCTACTCTGCCTAGACTGGGGACAGGTGACAGTGTCTTGCTGGGGTGACATAAAAGTGGCAAAGGCCTTGGAGAGCGTTCCCCTGCCAGTGCTGGACAAGCTGCCTGATCGCCTCCTCTCCCCCGCTACTTGGCTCACAGAACCATGCCCTCTGCCGCTAGCGGCATCAGATGGGAAGAATTGTTTCAGCTTGTGCACCAGGGCCTGTTGATATCTATTCACTCTCATACTCCTTTCCTCTGCAGGGATGAGAGTGGAAAGGTTCTGCTTGTACCGTGGGTCCAGGAGAGTGAACACCCAGTAATCGGTGTTTGAAAAAATTCTTCTAACGCGAGGGTCACGGGATAGGCAGCCTAACATGAAGTCTGCCATGTGCGCCAGAGTCCCAACACGCAAGAATTCCATCTCCTCACTGGCCTGACTCTCCATTTCCTCCTCCTCCTCCTCCAAGTCCTCCTCTTCAGCCCATGCACGCTCAAGAGTTAAGGACTGAGCACTTGTACCCTCTACTGTCTCGCCTACATTCTCCTCCTCTTCCTCCTCATCCTCACCCCCTCCTCCGATACGCGTTGAGAAACAGACCGGAGGGTGCTCTGGCTATCAAGCGACATATCTTCCTCCACCGTCTCTTGTGACAAGCGCAAAGCATCCGACTTGATGCTGAGCAGTGAGTTTTTGAACAGGCAAAGCAACGGGATGGTGAGGCTGATAATGGCGGCATCGCCGCTGACCATCTGCGTTGACTCCTCAAAGTTGCTCAACACCTGGCAGATATCAGACATCTACCTCCACTCCTCATTGTAGACTTGAGGAATCTGAGAGACCTGACTACCAGTTCTGGTGGAAGATGATATCTGGCAGTCTACAATCGCTCTGCGCTGCTGGTAAACTCTGGATAACATGTTTAATGTGGAATTCCATCTCGTGGGCACGTCGCACAACAGTCGGTGAGCGGGCAGTTGTAGGCGGCGCTGCGCTGACCTGAGAGTGGCAGCATCTGTGCTCGACTTGCAGAAATGCGCACAGATGCGGCGCACCTTGGTGAGCAAATCAGACAGATTGGGGTATGTCTTGAGGAACTGCTGAACTATTAGATTGAACACGTGGGCCAGGCATGGCACATGTGTCAGTCTTCCGAGTTGCAGAGCCGCCACCAGGTTACGCCCGTTGTCACACACAACCATGCCTGGCTTGAGGTTCAGCAGTGCCAGCCACTCATCGGTCTGCGCCGTGATGCCCTGTAACAGCTCTTGGGTGGTGTGCCTTTTGTCACCTAAGCTCAGCAGTTTGAGCACCGCCTGCTGGCGCTTACCCACGGCACTGCTGCTGCGCCTAGAGCTACCGACTGAAGGCGCCGTGCCCACGGATGGTAATTCGGTGGAGGAGGAGGAGGGGTCGGAGGAGGAGGAGGCATAGTACGTCTGAGAGACCGTGACTGAGGTAGGCCCCGCAATCCTCGGTGTGGGCAGTACATGAGCGGCCCCAGGGTCATTCTCGGTCCCAGCCTCCACCAAGTTAACCCAATGTGCCGTCAGTGAGATATAGTGTCCCTGCCCGACAGCACTTGTCCACGTGTCCGTGGTTAGGTGGAGCTTCTCAGAAACAGCATTGGTCAGGGCACGGATGATGTTCTGTGACACGTGCTGGTGTATGGCTGGGACGGCACGTCGGGAAAAATAGTGGCGGCTGAGGAAGGAATACCGAGGGGCAGCCACCGCCATGAGATTGCGAAAGGCCTCGATCTCTACTAGCCTATAGGGCAGCATCTCCAGGCTAAGCAATTTGGAGATGTGGACGTTGAGGGCTTGGGCATGTGGGTGGGTGGAACTGTATTTCCTCTTGCGCTCCAGCGTCTGCTGTAAAGACAGCTGAACGCTGCGCTGGGACACGTTGGTGGACACTGTGGAGGATCGTTGAGGCGAAGGTGTGGTTTTCCGGCGGGAGGCGCTCGTACCGGGGTCCTGGGCAGGGGGTTGACTAGCAGAGACAGCGAGTGACACAGGGGGTTGACTAGCAGAGGCAGCGAGTGACACAGGGAAGGAGCAGTGGTGTGACCCACAGGAGGTGGTGAACGGCCTTGGTTCCATTGAGTGGGGTGTTTAGCACTCATATGCCTGCGCATGCTGGTGGTGGTTAGGCTAGTAGTGGTGGCACCCCTGCTGATCCTGGTGTGGCACAGGTTGCACACCACAGTCCGTCGGTCATCCTCACATTCTTTAAAGAACCTCCAGACTTGCGAACATCTAGGCCTCGCCACGGGAGCTTCACTACGTGAAACAGTTGCTGCTGATGCACCAGCTCTGGCCCTGCTTCTCCCTCTGGCCACACCACTGCCTCTTACAACCTGTTCTGGTGCAGCACTCGCCTCCGCCTCAGAAGCACTGTCTTCACTCAGCATATCAACCCAGCTTGGGTCAGTCACCTCTTCATCCTCCGATTCCTCAGTCTGCTCCCCCCTCGGAATTCCTCCCCTAACAACAACTTCACCACTGTCTGACAACCGTGTCTCCTCATCGTCCGACACCTCTTTACAAACTTCTTCCACTAAGTCAACATTGTCATCATCATCATCATCACCCACAGACTGCGACAGTTGGAAAACTTGGGCATCGGGAACGAGGTCAGCAGCAACCTGAGAAGTGGTTTGTGACTCTGGGAAGGGTCCAGAAAACAGTTCCTCAGAGTATGCCGGATCGCATTCCAAATTTTCCTGGGAGGGGGCAGACTGGGGGGAAGGAGGTTGAGGTGGAGGAGCCATAGGAGTGCTCCCTTGGGTAACGTGGGTGGACTGCATGGAAGACTGACTGGTGGACAAATTACTTGAAGCATTGTCCGCAATCCACGAGATCAGCTGTTCGCACTGTTGTGGTTTCAACAGTCCTCTACCATGTGTCCCTGTAAGTTGAGACATGAAGCTAGGGAGTGTAGCTCTGCGGAATTCCCCTGCTCCCTCATCAGCAGGTACTGTCTCACCCTGCCCAGGACCACGACCTCTACCCCCTGCAGTAATTAAAATGCAGTAAAAAAAATTAAACGGGCCTGGTGTACTGAAACCCACAAACTTGTTCAGTCTGGTAGAATTAAGTGACGTACAGAAAGTGTCACCTGGACAGATTATACGGATTGGAGCGAGTGTGCTGAACTGTGACACACAGAAAGGTTACACGCAGCTGAGTAAAATGGATTTGTATCACTGAGCTAAAACAACTGACAAACTTATTTTTTTTTTTTAAATTTTGTTTTTTTTGGGAACGTGACGTGCAGAAACTATCGTAGAACTGACTGACACCCTGTTAACGGTGGCTATTTAGACTGCGACCCAGACAAATGTCGCACAGAAAGTATTCTGGATCAAGCTGTAGATGATATTGGTAGCAAATGACTTGGTTGTATTCTGTGACGTACAGAAAGTGTCACCTGGACAGTATATACGGATCGGAGAGAGTGTGCTGAACTGTGACACACAGAAAGGTTACAACGCAGCTGAGTAAAATGGATTTGTATCACTGAGCTAAAACAACTGAAAAACTTTTTTTTTTATATTTTGTTTTTTAAATTTTTGTTATATTTTGTTTTTTTTTGGGAACGTGACGTGCAGGAACTATCGTAGAACTGACTGACACCCTGTTAACGGTGGCTATTTAGACTGCGACCCAGACAAATGTCGCACAGAGAGTTTTCTGGATCAAGCTGTAGATGATATTGGTAGCAAATGACTTGGTTGTATTGTGTGACGTACAGAAAGTTTC